>JAXGGA010003382.1:0-103803 GCA_038373865.1 Uloborus plumipes
GAACATTCGAATGCAATCACAAGGGGAGGTGCACAACTAGACCCCCCTCAGAGCCTACATACCAAGCTAGAAGTTTCTACGGCATATAGTTTTTGAGTTATGCGAGCCACATACGCACATACATCCGCACATACATCCGCACATACGTACATACAGACGTCACGAGAAA
Source organism: Uloborus plumipes (assembly GCA_038373865.1). Lineage (NCBI taxonomy): Eukaryota > Metazoa > Arthropoda > Arachnida > Araneae > Uloboridae > Uloborus > Uloborus plumipes. The sequence goes on from JAXGGA010003382.1 coordinate 170, forward strand.
ACTCGTCGTAATTTACTCGGGGGTGGTCGAAATTGATTTTTCGGCTCTTTGTATGTTGTTAGGTATATATGCACGTGCTGACAGGTCGAAAAAACTACGCGACATTCATTCAGGGGTGAGCAAAGTCAAAATTTAGACCGAAATTTGAGTGAAATTTTTTTCGTGATCACAATACTTCCTTTACTACGTAAAAGGAAGTAAAAAGATAATGTTATACTTGGTAGGAAAATAAGTAAACGAAACACATAATACATATAAATAAAATTACAAATTAAGTTTTATCATGCAAATAAAAATTTAGATAAAAAGTGAAATAAATAATTATTAGTAATAGAAATAATATTCTACCAATCATATTAAAAACGGAAAATACAAAGCAATTCCTCATATTCACTTAACAAAAGCATAGTTTGGCATGTTATTGTTCGGAAAACACTACACGCTAATAAAGATGATAAAACTCAAATTAAATCATATTTATAATAAATTTTAAAACCTCTCATAATTTTATGTGAACTTACAAAAATAACTCGACTAAAAAATAACAGGGAAACTTTCGTAAGTCTATTAATTGTAGAAATACTTGCACCTGCAAGAAAGCGTCTTGAATTGCGAATAGAGTCTTGGCCAAAAAGCTTCGTAACCTCTTAAGATGTCAGAAAAAAATGCAGGAAAGGACATGGAAGTTCACAAAAAAGTAAAATAACACTTGTAATAAGAAATAAGGTATAAAAATGAAAATCTGCTAGAAAAAAAAATATGTTAAAAAAATCTAAAAAAACCATACTTTCGGTGAAAATTTTGCAATTTCAAGCTCGTTGAGGCACCCCTTAAACATTTCCGACTGAGCTAATATTTTGCACACATCATTTTTTTTGTGCATTGGAACAAAATAGGGGAGTGGGAGCGAACTTTTTAAAAAGTTTAAAAATAAGGGCCACCCTAACCTTCATTTGATTAATGTGTCAATACTATGACTAATTTATTCATCTACCTGTTTGATATAAGTTAAAACTCCATTTGAAAGATCCTTCAGGTTAAAAGAGTAGTAAAAGGAAGAAAAAGAATGAAAATCAACAAAATGTTTACCTTTGAGCAAAAGAAAAAAAGAAGGTAAAATCATTTTTAATGAAGCACAAAATTGCAAAAGTATAGCATACACTTGTTTCGGCGTAATACGTTTCCAGGGCTCCCGCTAGATACTCACAAAGCTGGGTCCCAAGGACCCACCGCTTTTGAAAAAGTGGGTCCATTTTAAAAATAGTGGGTCCCGCACTCCGCAGAAAAAAAATAAATAAATAAGGTAAAACAATAATTTTTAATCTATAATCAAAAATAAACAACATTAGATTCAAGCTGTGTAAAATAAATAACATTACAGACAACGAAGTTGTCGCGTTGGTTGAAAAAAAGCATAGATAATCCGCACCACCTAAATTTTACACTTTTTCCGGCAAGACGAATTTTAGCGCGTCCCGCGGGACGCGCTAAGTTTCAAGCTTTGAGTCTCTTTTCTGAAATCCGTGTATTTTACGCGCTATAGCGCGTCAACGGGACCCCTGCGTTTCAATTAAAAATGCAAGTTATTGGATTGTTGCTGAATTAATATGAAGACTATTCCATACATCGTAATTATCCTGATTTTTTTGATTTCGTCCTGATTTTTAGCTTTTCGTTCTGATATTCCTGATTTTTTAAAAAAATTATTTGAGGACTTCCAAGAGATTTTCAGCTTTTCCATAGGGGTAAAGGGATCTAAAGCCTTAAAAAATAGGAACTTGGTCTTGACTTGTCAAGATTAAAAGTAACGATATACTGATTAATCGGCGTCAATCGACTACTTTGCTGAATATCCTATCTGTGCCAACTTTAGCTGCTTAATCTGCTGATTTTTTTTTTTATTATTGAAAAAAAATTCAGCACTTTTGCTTAGAGCAAGAAACGATGCTGAATGAATTTGCTATACTTATATTGTCTGTATTGTCCTCATTTGATTCAAAATTTTCAACTTATCATGGTAGGAGAGTGAGCAACATACTTTTTTTTAAATAATAATAAAAAATAATAAAAACAAATCGAGGGAAATAGAAGAGGTTGTTGGGAAAATTTGAAATAAGACTCGAATTTTCGAGGAAAAAGGGGGAAAAAGTGATCAACTCTGAAAAAGTGGATTTTTTAAATTAATTCTTGTCCTGATATTTTTGCCATGTTGTGTCCTGATTTTTTTCTTCAAAGCGACTACGAAGTCTGCTATTCTTAAACACTATTCATAGTGATACGACGCGGCTTGTTTTCATTAATTTAGCAACTACTTTTTTTATGTATGCATATAACATAAGTACATGTTCCCTCTCTTCTTCACACAGTAGGTAGCTCTTGAAAAAGAAAAATAGCATCTTTAAAACACGTGAGATGCACGTCGTTTTGTATAATGACCCGGTTGCGAGAACAACAATGCCAAAACGGGCTCAGTTATAATTTTCGTTCCAATAAATTATGATAAAATGAAGTTCAACAACTGCACTTATGAAGACAGGGTATTATTTGTATTGTCCGTAAGCTCTTTAAATTATTTCTGAAAGTCTCGAAAGGTCCCGATTCTTTTATTGTGATATCTTACACCAACGCTCCTTTCTGCGCACCAAAATATTATGTATGGATCCGCTCCTGACTCATGTCGTATCTTCAAGAGGGTTCTCGAACGACAAAGTTGCCTTTGAGCGAAAGTTCCAGCCAGCGAGGCGTGCACTCGTCCACCCCCGCAAACCATCTGTCTCCGCTTAGAAGCCCCGCAAGAGCGAAGTCGTACGATTCATTCGCTGAGCGGGCTCGAGCACTTGGATCAGCCATTTCTGGTTCTCATGTCGAAATTGCTACAAGCAGAGCCTGATTACCGCAGTGGCTCGCGGGGCACAGGCCCCTCCTCTTAGATTTCAGGGGGGCCCAAAATCCCCTTACTTTATCCAACGCCTCCTAAATACTAAATGCCTACTGTATATTTTACTATTAATACTAAAAGCCTACTGTGTATGTCGACGTATATTTTTCTCTAAATAATTTGATAGTATTTTTAAATTCGATCTTTGCACAAAACTTTTATTTCATTCTAGTATTGTAAGAATTTTTTTACTCGTAACACGTAACTGATATGAGAGGGGGGGGGGCTTTAAATGAAAATGTGCCCCATTTCCAATGTCAGAATGATCGGCATCTGGCTACGAGGCTGATAAAACTGGGAAAAATTCTCAGTTGTCCGATAAATAGAAAATTGAGGGGGGAAAATTTGGATTTTGATGTCTTGAATTCAAATTATGTTTTTCGCAATCACGAATTGCGATTGGATGTGTGTGTGTGTGTGACATGGACGACTCAAACCAGGAGGGGCGAAGGCCGAGCCACCCGTACGAGCAGGGGCTGGTGGATCTTCGAGGAGGTGGAGGTGGTCATTGTTGAAAGAAAAAAAATCTGGTATGGACCCCACACTACTTCCTTTCACGTTTAAATTTCTTAGTAGAGGCCTTAAGTGTTAAAATAGTGCTTGGAATGAGCAAAATAACAATTCATGCATTTACACCCCTAGTTTGCAATGAAACGATGCAAGAAAAAAAATGTTTTACAAGGATTATTTTTCTAAATATTGCCAATTTTAACATTATTCATTGGATTTTTTGCAAAACATCGCCAATAGCGCCAAAATAAACCCAAACTAAAAAAAAAAAATTCTCGCCAAATTTTTCGCTAACTTGGCGATATGTCGCCAAGTTGGCGTCAAACACTTGGCGACCAAAAGCTCGGCGATATATAGCCAAGTGGTAGCGTCATTTCCTATCACTTCAGTCCGCATTGAAATTAACACTGATTTTCCCCCAAAAAAGGGACAAAACACCCCCTTGGGAACATTCGAATGCAACCACAAGGGGGAGATGCACAACTAGACACCCCTCAGAGCCTACATACCAAGCTAGAAGCTTCTACGGCATATAGTTTTTGAGTTATGCGACATACATGCATATGCACGTGCTGACAGGTCGAAAAAACTACTCAACTTTCATTCGGGGATGCGCAAAATCAAAATTTAGACCCAAATTTGAATGAATTTTTTTTGCGATCACAATACTTTACTACGCAAAAGGAAGTAAAAAAGGAAAACTTCGTACAAACGAACTTAGCCGTGTTTTTATGCACACACTTTGATGTACTTAACTTTTATGTGAGCTGAAACGTACGATGAACTTTACTAAATTTGATCTTGTTAGTTCCTTTTATTAGTTTTCTTTCCTAAATTCCTAATATAATTATCCAAATATCAGACACTATTTTTAAAATCGCAAAAACTTTCCTTCTCGCTATAACTTTGAATTCATCATAATTAAAAAATCCAGGAAGGGATGGGCGGGAGAGTTAACTGACCCCCCCCCCCCCACACACATCGTCTTACTGACTGGCCTGCATTAACATTTTTTTTTAATTTTATTGGGGGGGGGGGAATACCACATATCCTTAAAAAAGATGTTTAATTTCTCAAATTTTCGATACTTTTGACCAGCAGTGTATCAATTTTACTAAAACAACTACTTAGTGGAAAATCTAGGCATTGCTTTGCTAGAAATTTATGACCCAAAGATGGCGTTGGTGAGTCTGAGTTTCGTCGAAGGGCTTTTGCTAAACAAAAACAGCCGCTGTGCGCGTGTCGTGTGGGCGAAGTGCATACCGGCATCATCTTTGATAGGTGCTGATGGATGGGGCTCGCTTTTGTGGGATGAAAGATACCCCACTCTGGATTTGTAGTACATTTATCTGAGATTAATCGTTCAGATTAGATCGACTTTCAAAGAGTATGTGCACTAGATTTAAAAGCATTGTTCGCAATAATTGCTAGAACAATATGAAGATCGTGATTTTCGACTTGATGAGATAATTTTAAAAGCTTTAGTCTGTCATCAATAATGGATGTCAAAAGCAGGACGACGCTTCGTCTTTCGATGTTGGTCAGACAATTATTTGCCTTACAGCAGAGGAATGCTCAACCTTTTTGGGACAGCGAACCACATAGACCGGAGTTAGGCATGTTGTGGGCAGCGAGTAAAATTTATATTTAAAACATTTTTTTTCTTCAAAACATTGATTTAAAAAACTCAATTTATGACTTTTTCTTAATTCTAGTTCAGGAAAACCTGAAAAAACATTCAAATTGGGCGGTTTATTTCGATTATCCACATTCATTGAGTCACGTGTGCCTCCAACTCATAATCCAATTAGATTCCAGGGTTTAATTTATTGCTATTGCCAAACAGTGACGGATTTACCATGTCGCAACTGTCGCAATTCCTGCGAACAAGTTTACATTGTAATTATGACCTGAGAACGGCAAAAAATGCAAATTCATAGGAGCCAGAAATTTTTTAGGAGCCTGATCTCCGCTATTAAAGAATTAAAAAGACAACAACATATTTTCCTACATATTCAAAAGTAATATGAATAATTTATATTTTGCCATTACAGCATAAGTCGTGTAGCATGCAAAAATAATTAAGATAATTTCATGCATCTAAATATTAGGTTTTATTAAACTACGAATGAACTTTCAGTGCAAGGTATTTAAAAGGTACACGAATGATAAGTGAAAAATACACGTCAGTAGACTATTTTTATTGAGACTTTTTCGAGATTCCCGTGGAAATTTTTTGGGTTTTAACAACAGCAGTATTGTACAAGAAATCTAGTTCATGGCATTCTCAGAAACAAATTGCTTTCATGAGCTTCTTAAACTCAAGTATTGGGAGCAGTGGCGTATTACGAATGGTCTTAATGGGCAGGGCGGCACGATTGGGAGGGCGGCACTTTTTCCATGCAAAGTGAAGACCTCTTTTTTTTTAGACAGCAGGGCGGATCGGAAGCGAGAATTACATCAATTAATTGAATTAAGTACTGTTCTTTATTTAATAACACTGGAATGCTGGTGGAATTTTTCATACAAAAGTATTGAACCGCAGGGGAAAAAAAAGAAAAGAAGATAAGACAGGAATAAGACTAGAAAGATGAGAAAAAAAGACTGCGAGACAGAAAAAATATCCAACAAAATATTCTCGTTTCCCTCGGTAGATCCGAGTTCTCGTTATAAACGAGTTCGACTGCATTCATTACACATTTTTAAAAATTGTTTTATCGTTTATTTATTTATTGATTTTGTTTTATTTTTTTTCTAAAATATTTAAATGAAGCCATGATCCATTTCAATAAAATTTTGCACACCAGTAAGTAAATCAAAAAGGTGTTTTTTTTTTTACAACTCTGAAATTTAACCCCTCGGGGGGGGGGGGCAGTTTGAAAAGAATAGGGCGGCCTCACGTCCAAATACGCCTCTGATTGGGAGCTTTATTTTACAACTATTTTTTTCCCGCAAATATCCATTATTGGTATACTAATCCTGCAATATTGAAAAAAAAAAAAAAAAAAAGATATTATCTTTATATTCAGCTTTTATAGCACGGTAACTATTAATATTTTTTAAATTTTGTAAAACATCTGCAGAAGTTTGCCAATATTGCCTATGTAGTGTTGTAGGTCTTAAATGTGTCATATTTTATATTTTCCCATAGGTTCAGTGCTGTAGTTAGGGGAGAGGTCCCCCCCCCTCCTCAGAACTATTTGTTCTATATTGTCAAAATAATGCAAATTAATGCAAGCTGTTCATTTCGATCCATGGACTGCAGTTTCGGGATTATTATGCCCTAATCAGCATAGAATACGAAAGTGAATCAGTTGGAGGCAAAAATCCTCTTATTAGTTAGCGACAAAAACAGCCTAAATATTTCACTTCCGGATACCAGTGTGAAATTTGGTACAGAGCTTAGGTACATATATAAGAACAAAAAACCGCCTGGAGACACTTGATCAGAGGTCATGAACTCCCGTGATGACGTCATCAAGATGGCCGCTTTTACAGGTAAATACGTTCGGTTAATTGCTTAAACTCCATCATAGATTAAAATATTGCAAAACTCAAAGGTATCATCTGAAAGCTCTTTAAAATAGCTATTTAGAAATATTTAATTTTTCTTTCTGAGGTCAAGGGCCCACCTGTAATGACGTCATCAAAATGGCCGCTTTTAAAGGTAAATACGTTTGTTTAACTCCCCCTAAAACTCCATCATAGATTTAAATATTTCAAAACTCAACTATATCATCTGAAAGCGCTTTAAAAGATCTATTTAGAAAGATTTAATTTTTCTTTCTGAGGTCAAGGGCTCACCTGTGATGACGTCATCAAAATGGCCGCTTTTACAAGTAAATACGTTCGTTTAACTGCTTAAAACTCCATCATAGATTCAAATGTTGCAAAACTCAAATATATCATCTGAAAACTCTTTAAAAGAGCTATTTAGAAATATTTAATTTTTCTTTCTGCGGTCAAGGTCCCGCCTGTACTGACGTCATCAAAATGGCCGCTTTATCAGGTAAATACGTTTGTTTAACTCCCCCTAAAACTCCATCATAGATTCAAATATTGCAAAACTCAAATATATCATCTAAAAACTCTTTAAAAGAGCTATCTAGAAAGATTTAATTTTTATTTGTAAGGTCAAGGGCCCACCTGTGATGACGTCATTTGAGGCCATTTTGATGACCTCATTACAGGTGGGACCTTGACCTCAGAAAGAAAAATTTAATTTTTCTAAATAGCTCTTTTAAAGAGCTTTCAGATAATATATTTGAGTTTTGCAACATTTGAATCTATGATGGAGTTTTAGGGGGAGTTAAACAAACGTATTTACCTGTAAAAGCGGCCATTTTGATGACGTCATTACAGGTGGGCCCTTGATCTTAGAAAGAAAAATTAAATCTTTCTAGATAGCTCTTTTAAAGAGCTTTTAGATGATATAGTTGAGTTTTGCAATAGTTGAATCTATGATGGAGTTTTAGGGGGAGTTAAACAAACGTATTTACCTGTAAAAGCGGCCATTTTGATGACATCATCACAGGTGGGCCCTTGACCTTAGAAAGAAAAATTAAATCTTTCTAAATAGATCTTTTAAAGAGCTTTCAGATGATATATTTGAGCTTTGTAATAGTTGAATCTATGATGGAGTTTTAGGGGGAGTTAAACAAACGTATTTACCTGTAAAAGCGGCCATTTTGATGACGTCATCACAGGTGGGCCCTTGACCTTAGAAAGAAAAATTAAATTTTTCCAGATAGCTCTTTTAAAGAGCTTTCAGATGATACATTTGAGTTTTGCAGTATTTGAATCTATGATGGAGTTTTAGGGGGAGTTAAACAAACGTATTTACCTGTAAAAGCGGCCATTTTGATGACGTCATCACAGGTGGGCCCTTGACCTTAGAAAGAAAAAATAAGTCTTTCTAAATAGCTCTTTTAAAGAGCTTTCAGATGATGTATTTGAGTTTTGCAATATTTGAATCTATGATGGAGTTTTAAGCAGTTAAACGAACGTATTTACCTGCAAAAGCGGCCATTTTGATGACGTCATCACAGGTGAACCCTTGACCTCAGAAAGAAAAATTATATCTTTATAAATAGCTCTTTTAAAGCACTTTCAGATGATATAGTTGAGTTTTGAAATATTTAAATATATGATGGAATTTTAGGGGAGTTAAACACACGTATTTACCTTTAAAAGCGGCCATTTTGATGACGTCATTACAGGTGGGCCCTTGACCTCAGAAAGAAAAATTAAATATTTCTAAATAGCTATTTTAAAGAGCTTTCAGATGATACCTTTGAGTTTTGCAATATTTTAATCTATGATGGAGTTTAAGCAATTAAACGAACGTATTTACCTGCAAAAGCGGCCATTTTGATGACGTCATCACAGGTGAACCCTTGACCTCAGAAAGAAAAATTATATCTTTATAAATAGATCTTTTAAAGCGCTTTCAGATGATATAGTTGAGTTTTGAAATATTTAAATATATGATGGAATTTTAGGGGGAGTTAAACAAACGTATTTACCTGTAAAATTGGCCATTTTGATGACGTCATTACAGGTGGGCCCTTGACCTCAGAAAGAAAAATTAATTTTTTCTAAATAGCTCTTTTAAAGAGCTTTCAGATGATATATTTGAGTTTTGCAATATTTGAATCTATGATGGAGTTTTAGGGGGAGTTAAACAAACGTAGTTACCTGTAAAAGCGGCCATTTTGATGACGTCATCACAGGTGGGCCCTTGACCTTAGAAAGAAAAATTAAATCTTTTTAAATAGCTCTTTTAAAGAGCTTTCAGATGATATATTTGAGTTTTGCAATATTTGAATCTATGATGGAGTTTTAGAGGGAGTTAAACAAACGTATTTACCTGTAAAAGCGGCCATTTTGATGACGTCATTACAGGTGAGAACTTGACCTCAGAAAGAAAAATTAAATCTTTCTAAATAGCTCTTTTAAAGAGCTTTCAGATGATATAGTTGAGTTTTGCAATATTTCAATCTATGATGGAGTTTTAAGCAGTTAAACGAACGTATTTACCTGTAAAAGCGGCCATTTTGATGACGTCATCACGGAATGACCTTGACCTCCGATCAAGTGTCTCCCGGCGTTTTTTTGTCCTCCTATGTGAATTTAAGCCCCACATAAAATTTCAGACTGGTATCCGGAAGTGAAATATGTTTGCACTAACTCCACGGACTATATAGAGCAAAGAGTTAATCGAAATTAATGAGTTGGCGGTGTATTGCATGTTCCTGCCTTAGTCCTTGCTTAGAGGCGGTTACTCACTGCTTTAGACCCGATCTTTGTTTTAAAATTTACGAGTCGTACCGTTCCCATGTGCGGTCGCTCGCTGGTATTCTAATTTCACATTAGCTACCAGTTTTTTTTTTTTTCCGGCTCTCTTTGCTATATAAGATGATTTTTGCCTCCAACTTGTTCACTTTCGTATTCCATGCTGATAAGGGCATAATAAGCCCGAAACTGCAGTTCATGGATCGAAATGAACGAGTTGGCGGTGTATTGCACGTTGCTGCCTTAGTCCTTGCTTAGGGGCGGTTACTCACTGCTTTAATGCAAATTGGTTTCAAACCTCCTTTTCTTTTGGAATCCTCTTTACCAAAGAGGAGTTCCCTCAAATATATTTTTTCTTTTCAATTTTTTCCTGCGACCACTTATAAAATCTGCGAACCGCTTTTTTCATTACCCACCTCAATTTTTTATTCGTAAACCAGTCATGGTTGGGGGCAGGAAGGCCTCCTACGATGCTTTTGCGACGATGGGATATAAATTTCATCAACGTCCAATCCTCAAGAGCAATCTCATTTAGGATAGGAAGTAGTGGGTGATAGTGTAATAGCGCGTGTAACAAAATGGGGTTCGGCCAGGTTTTGTTACAGCGCAATCATTTGTCATTTTTAAGGTGACACTGTGGTGCGATGTTCTTATTTTGGTTAAGTTAGACGATTCGTTAAACGTTTCTGCAAACTAAAACTTAGGAATATTAAAATAATTTTTAGGACAAGGAGTAAACATTTCCAAGGTTAAAAAAAAATACAGCTGGAAATTTTTTTGGGATTTAAGACTCATAAAAGAGAGTCCGATTCTCTTGTTTTGCACCGAAAAATATGGAACAATTTTGAAGCTGGAAAAAATGAGTCTTTGATGATAGGTGAACTATTTTAAGGAGGGGATGGGAAAACACCCCATGATTCTCCTAACTTGCTACAAGTGTTCACGATTTTAAGCTTTTCACCTCTCTTGCCTTATAGAAGAACTAGCCGGGTACCCGGTCCTGCCCGGGTTTCTGCCCGGTATGGTGTTTTAGGATATAACTTTGATATACCCCCAAAAATTACTCGCCGAATCTGGAACTCCCTACGGACTCTTTAGGGTTGCTGTTTCCTATTTTGGTGTTGCCAATTTAGGTTTTTACAGCTAATTTAGGTTTTTGCTGTTGCCAAATTTAGTATTTTCTTGCATTTGTACCATTTTTTGAGTTTATTTTTTGAAGTTTTGTGGCAACAGGTTTTTGCTTGGCGAGAAAAAAAAGCCGCCAAATTTCCGATTTGGGGCTTATATCAAAGTAGTTCCTGTTTTAGTGACACTCGTTCATGAATTTTTCAACATTAAAGTGCATATCTATACACATAATGGCTACTTCTGTAAACAATGGTATCTTTTTCTGACTGGACAAACTAAAAAACTGTATTACACACCTTAAATACAAATGCAAGCTACAAATAATGTTTAGGTAAATCGGAAATGTTATAAGCTTGGTACAGGGTGCGGCGGAGAAACTTGCAAACTGGAAAAGTCAACTAAGGGAAAAGTACTTCATGTATCAGTTTACTACTTTTTATAAGACATGGTACCCATTCTGAATTTTTATATTAGTTAGATTTAAAAACTACATCGGGAAGAATGACGGCCCCTGTTAATGATGCACTCATGTACCCTAGATTTGTTGCACTCTTTCGAGCATATCGACTGGGATGTTGGTGATAGTAAGCCGGATGTTGTTCTTCAGGCGTTGCAGGGTCCGGGGCTTGTCATTGTAAACGATCGATTTGATATACCCCCATAAAAAATAGTCACAGAGTGTCAAATCGGAAGAGCGGGCCGGCCACAGTACGTCACCTTTCAAGGAGACGTTATCACTCAACTGGTGAACCACTGCAAGTTTGTAGGGATGAAACTGGAGTTCGTTGTGAAGAATTCGTCTCAGTGTCCAATCAAAAATCCCCAAAGCAGCAGCGTGATCAATCGCACTGGAGTCAAGTATTTCCAAACATTACACGTAAAATAGGTCCCATCATTAGTTTATGTCCTTGTGACTACATTGGTGAAAACATCTTATGTACCTAACTTATAAATTTTTTGACTATAAACATTTTCTGTTCTCTAACTGTTGCCAAAATCAATTATCTTTTTATTTAGTCTCGTTAGCGATTATTGGCACAGATGAATCTAAAAATCGTAAGGGCCGAATTCAAGTGAAACACCATTGCAATCGCTTCGAGGCGATCGCAAAAGACGAAAATTGCAATCGCTAGTTGAAGTCGAATTACATTAGAATCGCATCTCGTAGCGATTGTAACGTTTGACTTGAATCCAAATTTGGGAATTTGCGATTGCATTGGTGAGTTGCGATCGTCCGTGTTTCACTTGAATTCCTGCCTAAGAAAGCAATAAATTAGTACTTACTCCAGAGAAGCCTTGGTTCACATTTTCATTGTGATCACCATTAATATTGTTGTTACCAGGCAACGAATTTTTGCAACAATGAACTGAAAATTTAATCATTTATGGGAAAACTATATGAAATTGACTATTTTCCATAATAACTTTTTTAAACTAAGTTTTTTAGAAATAAATTATAGCTTATCCTGCTCTCTGTTACTGTAGCTATCTAACGGTGCAAAAATGGTTAAAATCGGTCCAGTAGTTTGGAAGATTACCCCGGACATACGGTTTCAGAAGTAGTCTTTTATGTATATAGATGTATATGGTTAATATAATGCTTCCTTCCCCTCCAAATAATAGCTATGAAATGGGCGAAAACTAACAAAAATGAGAGTTGGAGGGGGGCGCCATTTCTGAAAAGTGGGAAACGATAGGGAGGGGGGGGGGGACGGTGACCATATTTAGATTCAGGGAGTCAGTTTAGATAAGAATCAGCAAAAATGATGTCAGAAGCATGCTGATTTTTTTTTTCTTTTTTGCTGCACAACCGGAAAACACTTGAAATTGACAAAATTTGAGAACTATTTGAGCTTTAAGCACCGTGTTTTTATTTAATTAGGAGGTTTAAATTTTGTCAATATATTAGGATGGATAAAATTAAGAAAATGAATGACAGCAGTGACTTGTAAGGCAATTTTTTTTTTTTTTTAAACCATAGGGCAGGCACACTGTATATGTATTTTACATTCAATCTATTTTATGATCCATAAAACATCTTAATAAACTACCCAAGAATGATTTACCATTCATTTTAAGTTTTATTATTTTTCAAACCTAGTTTTAGGCTTAGATATTCAAGATGAAATGGGACGACATGAAGTCGGCTTTGTGGAAAATATTTTGAAGACTCCTTTGGGGCCAGAGGAACAAGGCTGTAGATTTGATGGCAGGTTTTACATTAATAAAGTAAGTTTTTTTTTGCGCTTGATTTATTAAATATTCAATTAATCTTGTTTGAGGAATTTGTTTCTTAAAATTAAATGCATTGTTAAATTTTTGATCTTTTTATCTCGTATGCTCTTGTAAAATATTTTTAGCAATGTTTCTGTTTTATAGCATATTTGAATTGCATTTATAGGTGCCGGGAAATTTTCACGTTTCTACTCATTCTGCATCAGCTCAGCCAGATAACATTGACATGGCACATCATATCCATGAAGTCAGCTTTGGAACTCGAGTGGTAAGTGATACTTTTACTATCAATGTTTTTTTTAATGATAAGCTAACCTATTTAGCAGTTTATTTTCCAAGTAATTCTGGCAAGGTCGTATTTGGGGGAGCAACTGCTTATTAAGGATTAAGGTTTCAGTAATAATTGGCTTGAAAAAAAACTTATTTCTAGCCAAATGTTAATATGCAGATATCACAATTTGAGCTGCAAGACAGCTTTTTAGCAACCGTTAGACCTAGATGCATATTTCCAGTTGCAAAAATAGTCAGTATAAGAAGAGGTGTCAAGATATTTAAAAATTAAAGCAGAAAAGAAAAAAAAAATTGGGAAAAAATACAAAATCAAACATTGTCTCCAAGCCCTCTTCATTGAAAAAAAAAAAAAAAAGTGAGACATTTGCGACCAAAATTCAAGGTTATAGATATCTTTCAAAATTAGGAGAGACTGTGCAGAATATTAAATTGGAATCTATCAAACTTTCACAAGAATGACATGTTGCTGAAGAAAAAAAATTTTTTTTTGATGTTTTTCATTGCATTTGAAAATCAAATGCAAATGTTATGCAATGAACACTCTGCAAATTTCGTATGGTTTGGAAAAGCACACCTATGCACTCGTAAATGTAATTTTAAACATTTGTTCGTCTCTCTGTTTCCTCCCAAAAGGTGTAATTGACTGCAAGTATTCTGATGTAAGTCACGAATTCGAACGGTACTCTGCATTTTTCATCTTGTTCAATATTAGTCGTACAAATATCAATTTTTTTTGTGTTCAAATTTGTTTTTTTCATGGATGTGATTTCTCTAAATGTAATATAGAGGACTTGGGGACCATATAAAAAGTTAGATTTTGTATTTTTCACTTTTTTTTTTTTTGCTTTCAACATTTAACATCTTAATTTTGCATCTTATTTTGAGCCTTATAGCAATTGGAAGAATGCTTCTAGGACTAACGGCTGCTTCTGTCTTGCAGGTTAAATGGGGAGATGCTATTTTTTTTTTATTATAATATTTAATGTGTGAATAATATTTGGCCAAATATTGTCTAAATTTTTTATTACATTTGGGTTGAGTCCTTCAGTGTTAGAAATAGGCTGCCATTAGTAGCATTTTACGACCTAAACTTTTGATTTGACTCCTAGATTACCAACCAAAAGTGCCAAATTTGATGCCTTTAGTTTTGGATCACATTGATGCTTCTCTTTCCTTATTCATGTCGATTAATTGTCACTTAATAAGAAATTTTATATTATGCAAATGTTATGTACAAGCATCAAACACTGCAAAATTTCATAAAATTTGAAAAACACCTATGTATGTGCACTGCGCACATATAATTTGATAAGTCTCTATAATTCCCCCTAAAGATGTGATTGACTCTGAGTTTTGTGTCATAAAGCACAGAACTTTGCTTTTTACATTTCAGCAGGCCCGTCATTTAGGGGGGGGGGCAGGGGGGTCAATTGCCCCCCCCTGACTTTGAGAAATCAATGTATTTACACATAAGTGGGCGTGGTTTTTGTTGTTTTCTGGTGAAATTGTACTGTGTTTTTACCCTTTGCCCCCCACCCTGGAAAAACTTGAATTGACGTCCCTGCATTTCAGGCAGTATTAGTCGTACTAATATCAAATATTTTGACGACTAGTTTTGACTCCTATTTATTGCCGCTAACTATAAATTAGTAAAATTATTTTTAAATGCAATAAATTTTGTGTTTAAAAATTCATTTCAGCATTGGTAGCTTCCGAAATAAATTCCTATGTATGTTTTTTCATAGTTGATAATAATTATGAGAGTGTCATCAAACTCATTTACAAGTGATCTTTTCACTTTTTTTTTACTGTTTCATGTAAAAACAATTTTTATTCTGTTACCATTAATTCCTTTTTGCTCTTTTTCCAGGCAGATACTGTGAAAGGAAGCTTTAACCCTTTAAAAGATACTGACAAGAGCAATTCCCGGGGTAAATTTTCTTTTGAAAATCAAATTTTATTTTAGTTTTTTGTGGAATAAAGTAAAAGGTTTCATACTAGCATATTTTAAAGTTAGGTATTCCCTCATTCACTGAATTAAGTTGTATATATTTTTTTCATTGATTTATATGTTTACTTTTTTCTCCTTTATTTATATTATTTAATACTGTTTTTAATGTAAGATAATCTTGTTGGAAGAGTCATAGTGACTTGGTTTCAGACTGTCAAAAACATGCATTTATTCCGGCAGAGATACAATATAAAGGAAAAATATACCAGTTTTAAAAGTATTTATTCGGAGCAAAAAACAATTGTTACTGTAGGGATAGTTTTTGAAGGTTTCATTAAGTAATCAATATGTCACGCCAGTCAACTTTGATGCTTGTTTTGATAGCTTGTTTTGATATAGCAAAAGAAATACTGTACTTCTGTTCTAAAGCTGTGGGAAATACATTTTTAAAAATTTGTATTAAGTATTTTTATTTTAAAATGCATAGCTTCACCCTTTTAATGTATGGTTGAGAAAAAAATATGATATCTAGTAATTGTATTCACCTCTGCCTTTTATATGATTTAACGCCGTAAACTGCAATGGTATTGTCTTCTTAAAAGAGATTTTTGCCCTTCGTCCTGAAGAGAGATGTTTGATTCCAAATTCCAAAAAAATCCACTCTTTTTAGGTACTGATCTTGCAACTGTGTTAGTAAGTTATCATTACCACAAATTGTAAAAAAGGTGATTTTTAATTATTATTTTCAGTAATTTAAATTCTTCAAATATGAAACCTGGATAAGAACACTCTCTATCAAGTTGTCTTTTGAACAATAATAATAAAAAAAGTTATAAAAATCCGTTCATTTGTTTGGAAGCTACAGTGCCCCAGACAGATACGGGTCATTCCGACGAAAATGGTACAAATCATATCCGAGACTTTAGAATTTTTTAAAATCAATTTTGATAACTACCACCCATTAAGTGTATTTTTTATTGGTTCTCCATTTAATTTTGTGCCACCAAGTATCAATTGATTAGGTATAATCCATTTAGAAATGACACAAAAAAAATATCTTTGTCAGAAGGAGGTGAAAATGACGTGTCCCAGCTTCAAATTGCTAGAATTTTAAATGTGATTTAAATTAAACTGAAATGTAACAACAAAATAAATTACACTGCACTGCACAAAAGATGCTTCTGACACCATTTCTGCAGATTATTATGCAAATGAAAAAAAAAATTCCGCAAAAAACACTATTATTTAATTTATCCATGTCCCTAGATTTTCTATGTTTCGAATTGTCCACTCTGTTCTATGCCTTTTGGAAATAAAATAAACAATTGCATTCAATCTCATATATATTTTTTAAAAATATAGGTAGTATAACGGCTGTGATTAGCTTGCTACATTGAATTATGTAGTCAACAACCAGGGTGAGCCTAATTCTTTTCTTATGATAGTTAATTTGAACTGTTGGATGTCCACTGTTAGAGCCGATTTCATGATGAAAAAAATAGATTTTTTCTTGAAATTGCAGACCGACTTACAGTTTTAGGCTGTTTATTCCACTTTATGCTTGTTCTGTGATTCTAACTTTTCTTTGTGATTATACAGATATTTTTAAAGGCTTATTTGTCCACTCTGTTACACAAAGTGATCAAAATATTTAAAATCCTTTCATAAATGAGTCATGTACTAGTTATTTACACTTCATTATACAAATAAATGGAAACTCAATAAAAAAAATATGATCAGTTGGTGGAAATTATTTAAATTGATAATCATAAGTAAAGAGTTTCAGACATGATTTGTACCATTTTTGTCGGAATGACCCATACACAGACTTATAACCACTTTCCTTGTTGCTTTAGGGTTTAAAAATAAGTTTTTATGCTCTGTAGAATTAATTTCTATTGACAAATATTATATTGTTATTTGGAAAAAGTTTGCTATTGAACAAAATTTGAATTTGTCAACCTTTGTTATATAACTAAAAGATAGTTTGCACGTGTAATTATGTTATACATTTATACTTGAAAATTTAATTCTTTGCAGTGTATAAATTTGAAATGTCTGTTTTTTTTCTCTTATTTCTTGAATTTAAAAAATGTATTTTATTTAGATATTGATTCACATGATTATGTTATGAAAATTGTTCCTACAATTTATGAAAACCTTGATGGTCTCAAAGTGCAATCATACCAGTATACATATGCTTACAAAGTGAGTATAGTTTTTGTACCTCAATTTATTTCATCACATTTCCACTTTAAAACAACATTGTATGAACAATTTTATTCCTCATTGAACCACGAGAATGTTTTATTCCATAAAAGGAATTCCTTCACAATTATTTAAGCAGTGTTAAAAGGGTGCAAGTTCCATTCTTTGTATACAGCAGATAAAGATTTTCATGCTCACATGCAAAGTAGTCACTTTATGACTTACTTGCAGTGGCGTATCCAGGAATTGATTTTGGGGGGTGCACATCGAACATCGAAACTGTGATGAGAAAGGAAAAAAAAATCAAGAAATATGGTGCAACTTTAAAAACGCAGTATTTCGATTTAATTTTTTTTTATTGAACGTTGTTCAAAGATTTTTTTTTTTACAAAAATGAATATTATGCAAGAACAATAAACATATTACGAAAAAATCTCAAGCCAAAAGCACTCAAGTCTTCATCGGAAAATTGATAGATCATTTATAATTAAAAAAAATAGTTGCATGATAAATTTTAAAGGTCCGAGAGAACCAAAACGAAATTTTTTGTACATTTGTTTTTATGAAGTTTTATTTTATTATTATTTGTTTCAAAGATAAGATTTTTCTTAGCTTATATGCACGAATTTTCTCATGCATATTCTACAAAATGTCCATTTAAACGTCCTTCAGATGTTGTGGAACGTGGGGTAAGATTTAAATAACGGGGCAAATGGAGTCCCTTCACGCAACGTCACAGGTCGCGTTAGGTCACGTGTCAACTAGGAAGCCAAAGTAAGCAACGGGGATGAAGCGTTGAAAGCATTACTGAAGAACCGTTCTTTTTCTTAACAAAATGTGTTGCTTGTGGATGCACTAAGGTTGCAATTGAAGTCAATTGCAAGGAGAAGTTATTTTTCATATTTCCTCATGTAAATAAAGATCATTTAAAAGTTTTGTTCATAAAAATAAAATGAGAAAACTTACGGCCAAAAAACATTGTTTTTTGCAGATGACTTCGATGAAGAATGCTTTAAGTGTTAAAATTTCACCAAAAGATTACTAATAAAACAAGGCGCGATCTGTACAAAATTATTTTTTAAGAAAGAAAAGAAAAGGAGAGCTTTAAAATGTTTAAATGCTTCATCAAGTCAAAGTGCTGTTTTTTTTTTTTTTGGAAAATTAAATTGTTTACCCAAATGTTTTCATAAATTTTACATAACATTGAAATATATGAAATCCCCAGCTAATGCAAATCAACCAACGAAGCTCTACAGATAAGTTGTAGATTAATATAGTTGTTATTACTTTTTTTTAAATGTCGATGTAAGTTTACAAAAGTTAAAAAAATCAACATAGCATTTTTAATTCGTACAACTTTTCCTAACAGGTACATAAATATACAACGCAGAACAATAGAAGTTTTTCGAAAATTATATGGAAGAAAAAGTTCACGTAGTTTATTGTCTTTATTTATAACTATTATTATTTGTTATTATTTTTATATTAATTTAATTCTTTTACATTTCATTAAAAAAGAGCATATTTCATCCAAATCTTCATTTTACTACTCCTTTACTACTTAAAATTTATAGATATAAACATGTAGCATAAATGAATTATTTAGTGTATATGAATATTTCTCTGGCCAATATTTAAAAGACCTGAGTCTTACTGTTGCTCTGCGGAGAAAATATACTTTAGTTAATATAAGTTGAAAAAAGAATATAAATCTTCTGTTTCAAAGAAAACTAATTATTTCAATTGTTATTTTGAATATTAATTTTGAAGCATTCATTTTGCTATTAACCACTCTAACAAAATATTTTTTTCTTGTAAAGCAATTACATGTTGAGAAACTGGAAATTTATTTAGCAATGTTTTCATCCCATTAATATGCTAACATTTTTCTCAGCAGTAATGTACATAGACTTCGGTGCCCCCCCCCCCCTCGCAAGATCTGTACATGTCCCCTCTCACCCCCCCCCCTCTTTTTTTTCGATCAACAAAAAAACAAAAAAAAAAAAACGTGTAGTGCTATTTTTCCGTATTGCATGCCCCGAAACTTGTGTGCCCCCCTCCCGTGCCGAAGGGCGCTATGTACTCTACTGTTTCTCTGTATACATATAATAAAAAGTTTTTAAAAGCACAAACCTGTTGTATATCGTTGAAAAAAAAATCTTTATCGAAGAATTCAAGAAGCAAATAGCTGAAAAATATACATATATTGCTAAAACGTACAGTTGTAATTTAATCAGAAATTATTGGTATTAACTAGCTGCCAGGGCAGCTAGATTAGCTTCCTGCGGCATGCTGATGCATAACGTCTCCCCTCTCTAACTTTTACCTCATTCTGAAATTATATTATTTGATATAATTTAATGTTCATTCGATTTCAAGACATACCACGCACGTGGCCCGGCGTTGCACGGGCACTTCGTGCCCTGAAAGTAGTGAGAAAAAAATTTAAAGAAACTACTCCCCGCCAAGGCGGCTCGCTTACAGGCGCTTCACGCCTTTACTTTTTTCCTATATAAAAAAATCATTCGAATTATTGAGATGCTTCACGCCTTCAAGATGGTGAGGAAAGTTTCAGTAAGTTCAGGTCGCTCAAAGAAAAAAAGCAGACATAGATACTCAGTTTTTAATATAAGTAGATGGCTCTTCAACAAATAAATGTTTCAAAATATTACCAGTAGCTAGCGATAAAAATTCTACGTAAGTGGTCTGCTTATGAGTTTCGTGTTTGATTTAGTTAAGCCTTCATTCAAAATTCTCATTATCATTGTTATCACCGTTTCATAGCAACGACGGTTTGCAAGAATGGATTTCATATTTAATCATTTATTAGGCTTAATCGCTTTAAATTTGACTACTTATTAATTGATATCTTCGCTAATTAAAATCGTATAATTATATCAATTGAAACTAAAGAAGCTTGAAAAATTACCTATCTATCGGTACCTGGTTCGACTTTCAGTTCATTGGCGTTCAGGAGAAAGAAGCATGACATAGAAAGATAGAAAGATAGTTAGAAAGAAAGATAGTTAGAAAGAAAGATAGTGAGAAAGATACTCAGTTTTTAATATAAGTAGATTAACAAAACTTTTACTGTTTTATCCAGTACTAGTTTATTACTAAGTATAAAATGCATTTGATTAAAAATTTTGGTAGCGTGAAACATCACTTAGATACCACTTAACATTTACACTATTTCATTGGATGGTACTTCTATGAATAAAATCTAAATATCCTTAGTTTCGTAATGGCAGAGTTAAAATTTCTTAAAAATGTATTACATAAATATATGACTGAGTATATATTTAATGGTTCTACACTAGACAAAGAAAACAAATTATAAAGCTCATTTGATTAGTGAAAAAAAAGAAAGAAAAGAAAAGAAAGAAAGCAAAACAGAAGTTTCACATTACGTCCTATATTTTTTCTCACAAAACCATGGGTATTTTAATTGTATTTGCACAATGTATTCACATACAAAATAATGTTTATAGAAATGGATATATTTTAGAAAAAGTCAATTTCACTTTTAGCAGAAAGTCATTTTACTATACAAGGAGAAATTTAAAATATGTATTCATTACAAAGAACATTTTTTAAAAATAAATTAAAAACAACTTTTTATGCTGTTTTTAGACTCTTAACTGACACTTACAATTTTTTTTTCTAAAATTACCTCTCTCATGCTCATGCTAAAAAAAATTCAGAGAGAAATAAACTAATAACAAATATTACGAAGTAAAAAACATTAAAAGTCAACTCTAAATAAGAGATTAAAACTAAATCAATCTGACCTAAATCATAATTAAAAAGATTAAACTAAACGTAAGTACTATATTATTAATTACAAAAATAACGTAAATAGCCAAAGCAAACTAATTTTGATCGGCCACCCCTCCAGTTAAAACTCAATACGAAAGCATGCTAACAGAGTAGCGATCCCAGCCGACACGTGACATCCACTGTGCGCCCCTCTAGCGGTGAATTGACTCCATTGGAATGTTAAAACATTTTAACTCTTCTGTGCCATCCACCTAGCAATATACTAACTATATTCTTAAACCTATAGTCGATTGGACGATTGCGATTCAAATATAAATAGACTGAAAAAATTAAAGGTAATAAAAAAACTCTTTTTTCAAAATTTCATACACATATTTTAATATTTTGCACTTTCTGGAAAATTGTTTTTGTTTTTCAGCTATTACTTACTCCTTTTTTTTAAAATCCCAGATGTGCTCATTAATTCATTCATTTGCATTCCTTCATTAATATTTCAACTTGTTTATTTATTCATTTCTAATAAAATTTTAAAAATAAAATAAAAACTCATTTCATCCCATTAGAAAAGAAAGTAGAAACTGATCCCTTTTTTCCAAGGTAAACATTTACTGCTGAAATGAGCAGTAATGTTTCAACGTAAGTATTAATATAAAAAACAATTTTTTTTTATTGTGGGATAAGTTTTTAAACAAAAATCCAATTTGTTACATTTCGAAAAAAAATAGGCTGGTGTTTTGTTGATTTTTCCTTTACGATGTAAAATATGACAATTTGTTCAAAATAATCTTTTAAAAAGAGAAAATAAGAGGAGGAGCAATGATTAAACACATTTAAATCATTTCAATAATCTGCAATTAATAGGAAGCTTAAACGTCTACCAATGTTTGTGAGAGGCGCGGGTACATCGCTCATTTTCCTCTTACATTTCCACAATTACAGAATAACAATTAGTTTTGCTTCTTATTGTCGAAAACAGAAAATAATATGACAATATTTCAGTGTCCATAAAGTATTTTTCATTGAAAAAACCTGAAGCATATTTACATGAAGGTTACATGATTTTTCAAAATTCGGTGCGACCATTTTTTATAGTCTTACAAAATCTTGAGGGGTGCATTGGTCCCTTGGCACCCCCCCTGGTTACGCCACTGCTTATTTGTACGTTAGTCTGGCTTTGAGGCACAGATTTAGTGCCTGTCTATTGTATTTAACTTATTAAGAAGAATTTAAAACAAAATGTTATTCATATCTATCTGTTTAATACAATTCTTTTATTCATAAAATATTTTAGAAGTGCAATGAATTCTTGCATTTTCACTGCAATAAATGTCAAGTTGTTTATTTTAGCTTATTTATACATTTTAATTTATTTATTTTGACACCAAAGACACATAGCTGGGATTTAATGTCGTAAGAGGTCCAATGAAATTTGCATGTACTCAAATTTTCTTAACTAATTTTGTGGAAGGACTCCATAGCCACTTTCCCTTGACTGGGACACTGACCAAATATGTCAAGTGTAATGTAGAAATCTATTTCTTTACCATTTTGAAATCTTCACAGCCTTTCCTTTGTCAACAATCAGCTGATTGTTGTTGAGTTTTAACATTTGAATATTTGAAGTTATGTATTCAACTTTTGAATAGTAGACTACATAAATATATTAACCAAAATATTAACATAGTTTTTTTTTACTTTGTTTTAATTTAATTTTGAACTGGAAAACCTTATTTTTTTAATTATGATAATTGTTTCAAGCAATTTACTGACAGCCCACTTATGTCATCCAGAGACTGCAGTTTCATCCTAATTTGGACTCTGTAGTCTGGAATAGACAGTAATTAAGTTGGAGGCAAATGTCATCTCATTGAAAAGCTGAGAGTGCCAACAAACTGGCAGCTAAAGTGAATTTAGCATATCACAGAGAGATTGCAGCAATGGTACAGTATATCCAGTTATGTCATCCAGAGATAACTGGGCTGTTGGTATATTGCATTTAGTTCTGCCTTAGTCGTGGGTTACTGCTTAAATACCCCTTCCATTTACAAGTTGTGCTGTACCCTTGCAGCGATCTCTCTGTGACATGCTAAATTAACTTTAGCAACCAGTTTGTCGGTCCTTTCAGCTTCATTGAAAGATTTCTGCCTCCAGCTCAATTATCGTCTATGCCAGACTGATGAGTCCAAATTAGGAAACTATAGTCTCTGGGTGGTATAACCAAGCTGGCAGGGTATTACATATAGTTTTATTTTAATTTCTCTGTTTGGAACTCATTAGTGAAAGAAAAATGTTAAATCTAAAAGTATCACATGTATCATTGCTTCAAGTGTAAAATTTTACATTCAGTTGTACTTTTTTGTTTGTTTGTTTTACTAATTAACTTTATCAAACTCATTTCTTTGCATAGAATTCTGTCACTTTTAGTCATACAGGAAGAGTCATGCCTGCAATATGGTTCCGCTATGATTTAACTCCTATTACTGTCAAATATGTTGAAACAAGACAGCCTTTATATAGCTTTCTGACTACAGTAAGTAAATTATTTAACCTGTCCTGATGTTTCTTTTAAAACATACTCATCAATTCTATGAATAAGCAGCATAAGATTTTCTTTTTAAGATCATGCAGATCCCTCAATATTGATTTAAAAAAAAGTTATATTTCTATAAATATACTCCACTGTTTAGCAGCAGAAATAAAGTAGTATCTATCATGCTTTCTGCACTAAGTTTTCTTTTAAAAATAAAATTGATTGCATTAAAAAATAAAAATTATTTGAAAGCAAATAAAAAGTTCTTTTATAATACACTAACTTATTACCCGGCATTGCCCAGGTGCTTATTAAAAATGCTCGCAAAAATTAAAATTAAATATCTGTTGGAACCTCTAATTTTTCTGCTTCATACAATATCTGTGCCAATGTTCCAAAGCAATTAGAACATTAATTATAATTGTATTTAACTTATTTCATGCTAAAATGAAATAGGTGAGTCTAAAATTGATTATCTCTATTACGCTATCTATTCAAAATTAAAAGAAAATGGTCATTTTGAGACAAAAAAATTTAATTTTCAGCTTCTTGGATTTTTTTTTTTAATTTCAAAACCTTGCCTATGTGAATTCTAGTGCATCAAGGAACCTCTGTGCCAAGTTTGATGAAAATCCGACGAAAACTGAATTTGTATAAGGACATACAAACAAATATCTATATATACATACATCCATTTTTATATACTCGTATATAGATTTCATATGTAATGTTGTGATTATCAATTTGTCAACTATAATATTGGCATACATCCTCATCACTGAACAAGACACATTGAATCATTCCGTTCATATGTTAGTGCAAATCTGGACTTGTTTTATTGTGTTACATTAGGATTTATTCAACTGAAAGCTAAGAAAGTTCAATCAGGTTTAAATCAGGTTTCTGACTCCCAAATGGAAACTGAAACTAAGCAGAAGTATATAAATACCTTTGTGCTTGAAAATAAAAGCAAATACAACAACGTCAAAAGAACAAATGAGCAAGAGCATTGAAGACACATGTTTCAGCATTACAAGAGATACCTTCTTTAATGCAAAATTTTGAACTCTTGGATGGAAAAGCATTTGTCGTTTTTTTTTTTTTTTCATTCATAAGCTCAAAATTTCCAATGAAGAAGGCATTTATGGTAACACTGAAACACATGTCTACTGTGTTCTTGCTCATTTGTGCTTTTAACATAGTTTTGTTTACTTTCAAGATAAAGCATTTAAAAGCACCCTATTTTTTTCTCCAACTATAAACTCTTGGTTTTTGGGGAACTCATAAGATTTTCAGAGTTATTTAGACATGATTCCTGGAGATTACTGCAACAAATGGGCAATTGAAAAAAATATAAATTTTAATAAAATGAAAATAAAACATTAGGACTGCAGCGTAAATGCATGTTATGAGCCAAAACGTAAAATTTAAACCGAATACAGAGTTTCGAAAGTTAAACAAACAATTTGAGAACCATTTACGTTGATTTTAAACAACATTTTATGATTTTGAAGAGTGATTTAGTGCTGTATATAAAAACCAATAAAAAATAAAAACACTTTTATGATCACCAACATCGGTCATAACGTTAAAACAGCAATACATATTTAGTAAATACCATTTTTTAATGTATAATATTATGAAATCATATTGATGTTTAAAACTTTCTTGAAGAATAGTTATGGAATTTTCTTTTATTTCTCCAGGTTTGTGCTATTGTTGGAGGAACATTTACTGTTGCTGGAATCATAGACTCTTTGATTTTCACTGCTTCTGGAATTTTCAAGAAATTTGAAATTGGGAAACTTAGTTAATTAGTTGTTATTTTATAAATTTTTGGAATCTCGAATGAAAAATAATTGTAAGCATATTTGATGATGTGCTTTATAAAGTTAAGTTCCATTTTCCAGTTCTTCCTGTACCAGTATTTTGTATAGAAAAATATACTTTGCAACTATTTAAGTAGTTGCATTATGAAATATTTTTATGTCTATTTATCAAGAAGTATGTAAAATTTATATGACTTATGGCACATGGTTTTACATACTTATTGTTCTTCAAACCTGACTGTGATTCATTTATATTTCTAAATGCTAATGCTCATTCATTAACAAAGTACGCAAGTAATCTCCTTTTTCTTCTCTCATTTCATTTTTTTAAAGATCTCATTGTTAAAAAGAAAGAAAGAGAGAGAGAGAGAAAGAAAAGAAAGTGCATACTCATTAGTTATCTCAGGATTATGAAATTTTAATGATTTTACAAAATTTTTTGTCATTCAGACCATTCCCCTTACATAAATTGATTAAAATTTTATTTAAATGCTTTCAAGATGATTTATTATCGACTTGTATTTTTGTACTTATTAAGCAAGACTAGTTTTTAGTTTTCTGTGAACATGTATCTTTTATTTACAGAGGCTGTTCACATACTTTTTATGTGAATTTGGTTTGTTGTAAAAAAAAAAGCTGCTTAGAAAAATTATTTTTCATAACCAATATGCTAGTGAATGTATCAATTATCGTACTGTTGCAGAAATATTTCAGTACTTGCAAAACTTTCTTAAAAAAACAAATGGCTGGAAGGCTATAATTGCTCATTGCAGAAAAAGTTTTAGTATTCGGTAATTAAAAAAAAAAGCTGCCAAAAGTATGGTTTTTCTATATATCAAAAGACATTAGAAGTAAAATTGTAAGTAAGACAGGAAAAAATACTGGTTTTTGCACATAAAATTCACAAAAATACAAATAATAACAATAACAAGAATGTACATTATTTAAATTATACTATGCAGAACACGTAATCTTTTTAGCGATTTTGATGTTCAAGAATTGTCCCATCTATTCCTGGTACAGATTCTGTATTCATTAACAGAACTTAAATTATATCAGCATTAATCCTAAAATAACAAAACATTAGTTAGAGAAACAGCTCATTCGTCTGATAAATTTGGCAACTTTGAATTGGAGAGATTTGTTGGGTGTGCTTTATTTTTGTCCAGGAATTACCCTTTGTGATTCTAACTCTTTTCTTACTCGAAAGACATTATTGTCAGGGCATTTATACTGCAGTAAAGTAGTTCAGAATAAACATATTCCGAACCATTGAAGTAGAAAGATTTATATAAATTATTTCTATAAGGAGAATTAAGTACAATATGTGCGAACATCTTTTGTGTTTCTGGCGAACTTTAGCCGCTGATGGCAAAAATATTTATAATTATATTCATTTTAAAGTTTAAAAATTTTTTTTTTGATCAATTAATGTTGAATCAATAGATTTTTTTAACCATAAAAATATTTTTTATTCAAAAATGTTGACTTTTTTTCGCTTTGAATTTGTTAGGTAGTAACAAGTATGTAAAACTATTGAAATAACTTCATTTCCAGTTCCAAAGAAAACTTATTTGTTGTGCAAAAGTAAACTCATGTATTTCTACTTTAAAAAATGCACTAATATACTCCTATGTTTGATACTCTTTATATGTATGTTTTTCATAAATACTTGATGTTTCTTTTCTGAATTTGTTGAACATAAATTTTACTAAGCAATTAGAAAACTAAAGGAACATTTTTTTAGAACTAGTTGCTTGGATTTTTTTTTTTTTTTTTTTTGAAATTTAGAATATGAACGTTTCAGAATTAAGCTTTAACAATCCTTTTCAAGAAAAAATTTGCAGAAAACTTTATAATTCCTTGTTGAAGAGTTATAAAGTTTTCTGTAACTTGTTTTTTGGCAAGGAAATTAACATCTAGTAATTTTCAACCATTTAGTTAAATAATAGATTAGTACTTCAGGTCTAATTTTTACATCACTTACATTTCATTTTTTTAAATATATCTTTTACATAGGGATTTCTAAATTTGGTTGATATAGTTTGCATATAGTCTAGTGCAACTGAAACCAATAGAACAAACTAATCAACCATCTTTTGCATTGTCCCTAAATTTGGACAGTGAAAACTTTCTTATTTTAAACTAACTAGTTTCTTATTTAAATATATGAGCAATTACAAAAGAAGACTTTGTATAAGAAATAAATATAATCTTTTGTTATATTGCATTTACTTTTAATTTTCCATCTATTGGAATTCAGCACTGAAGAATGCATTTCTGAAGCCTTAAAACAGCTGCTTGTTATTGTGAAAAAAAAATGTATGTTA
This sequence comes from Uloborus plumipes, assembly GCA_038373865.1. Taxonomy (NCBI): domain Eukaryota; kingdom Metazoa; phylum Arthropoda; class Arachnida; order Araneae; family Uloboridae; genus Uloborus; species Uloborus plumipes. The sequence continues at coordinate 28,194 of JAXGGA010003382.1, forward strand.
TAAAGGAGTAATTTAATTTTATAATTCAAACGAAAAATCTCCTTTGACTGTTTCAGTATATAATGAACTAAAAATATTGTTAAGAATGAATACTTGGCATGAGTTATATTTAATGTGTGGCATGATAATATATATGTATTTAATTTACTCTTTTCCTCCTGAATTTGTTTTTATCAATAATTAAACTAATTGCATAGTTTTTAGCATCAAAAATAATCGTAAACATTTTGCAAAAAAAAAAAAAAGGCAAAAAGTACTTTTTAATGCATAGAATTAATCATCCCACCTTGAAATCGTTTGATGAATACATCGAGAACTCACTTCCTTTATTAGTCGTTCTCAATTCAAAATTTAATGTGTAATTATTTCTATGAATCTCTAACAATAAACAACTTAATTTAAATGTTTCTTTACAGAACGTAGACCCTCAGTAATGTATTTACTATAGTTAAAATGCTATTCGCAATTGAAAGGATTTAAATACTTAACTATAGTCAGTAATTCTAGAAATAAAAAAACATTTTGTGTACTAAAGGACTATATTCTTTGTTTCCATTTTTAACCATCCATGCTACACAACTAGAGTGACAAAGATTCGTTAACAAAAGCATAACTATACATTTTTCAGCTTAATAGAAACTTTTCGAGAAAGTAATGTACATTTTTAAAATCAGCATAGGCTAAACTACCATCTTAAAATAAAATAAAAAATTAAGAGGAATTTTACGGACATTGTTATACACTGCCTTTTTATTGGTAAATCAAAAATGTTTATTTGTGCTCTATTTATATCTTTGTTAGTAGTTTGTACATCAAGTCAAAAAGTGTTTAAAAATTTAAATTTTGTTATGTCTTTAAAAAGTTAATATTTAAACTATAAATTGTTCATAAAATTTATGTTGAGAATATTTGTTGAAGTATGTTGCAACTTTTTAGCATTTAAGGGTTTTTTAATGGATTGAGGAGGTTTTTTTTTAAAGTTTCGTAAGGTTTAGGTTTACATGTTTGTGTGTTATTTATATTGAAAGAGAGATTATATTGTTTTCTATTTTGTGTAATTAAAACTTAGCATTTTTCAATTGTATTAGTTTTCTGTATAAAATAAAGGAAATTACTAGTCAAGAAAATGTTAATTATTTTTAACAACCTGTCAAAAAATATATTTTACATGGTTTCAACAATCTGGAAAATATCATAGAATGGAACATCTCAAATATTGTTGTCCTTAATTGCATTATCAAAAACTTCTTTGAAATTAGATTGATCGTGAAAATACTCCATGACTTTCATGATATTTTAAAAAGTTTGCCAATGGTTCTTAAGCAAAACTCAAGATGTTAAGGTTTGTGCCTTTAGTAAAAAGATCAGGCTAGCCAGATAAGCACCGCCTGCACTACGAAAATTTTGGCCGCCCCTGAGAGAACATTTTGAATATAAAACTACTTTTCACTATATCAAGCTTTAAAATAATCTTATAATATATCTGTAATATATTTTTTTAATATTTCAAATAGCTGCATCCCTTTTGTTGGAGGTGTAGCCAGAAAACATTTAGTTATAAAGGGGATGTAGCCATACTTGGGAAAACCTAACCTGGCAGTGTACCATATGCCTAGACTAGTAAGGTTCCGCAACACGGAAATAGTTCATCTGTAAATTATTAATAGTTACTTCTTATAACATCTTTTCCGTGAATTTTTTTTTTCAAATAACTTAAAAATTGAAAAATACAAGTCATAAATATTCAATTAAAACATAAAATTTTGTGTTTCTAAGAGAAAAGAATTACAAGCTCAATTTTATGTCATGCTATCTTCTGACCAGCAAAATTCCGAGTTCGCTTGGCGAAAATGTGGCCATTTAAACTTTATTGAAACCCTTGTATAATCTCTGCCACGAAAGGAAACTGTTTAAGATAACAGAAGACAATATTAAAAGCCGATTTGATGGAGACTATTTTACAATTTGGCATTCAGTTCTATTTCAGTATCTGACTTCTAGAGGGATCGATTTTTTCACGTTATTTATGGGCTTGTTTTATTAGTTATTGGTTTATTCTTCATTTTAACGGCTTATTTTGATTGGTTAGCGAATCATATTTTCATTTTAATTGATTCTAAGGCTTGTTTTACTCAATGGTTTGCTATAATTAAAGGTTTATGGAAGCGAAAAAATAAAATGCTAAGGTAATGGCGGAATCGAACAAAATGAAAAACATATATGGACTCGCAAGATCATTTTTGAAAATTGTTATACATCTTCATACCTCCTGTGAAGAGACTTCAGTTCTGTTACCATTTTTCTCACAAAAACAAAAAAACAGTCCGTCAGTGATTTTGGATTAAAATTTGCAGAGATTAAAAGTTGTCTCACAAATCTAAACTCAAATATTAAAAATTCTTTGTTGAAGCACCAAATTCGCCCCTCCCACTAAAAGTCCTTTTCTTTTACTTGTACATCTGTTATATGTAAGAATATTAACTGATTTATGATTTGTGCTATTAGTATTATGAAAGTATGAATAAAAATGTTATGTTTTTTTCATCTTTTAATTTAAATTTTAATTTTTTGTTCTGCAGAAAAACTCAAACTGAACCTTTTAGAAAGTTGTCAAATGTTTAAGATTTTTTTTTTTAAATTAAGATTAAAAGAGCCCTTATACTGTTGGGTAAATTTCTGATTCATCTCTTGTTACATTTCCATCCAATCTTGCTTTTATCTGGTTGGTTTAGAATATTTATAATAGTACTTAACCATCTAATTTGAGATTTTGGAGTGCTGGAGTTCAATCATTAGTGTCCGACTAGTTTCAAAACGACCCCTAGGAAGGGGGTCCACGAAAAACTAGGAAACTCGCAAAGGGGTCCATGGGACAAAAAAGTTAGGGAACCCCTGATTATACATTCCTTATTCCCGGAATTTTAAGCTTAGGCTTAATTTAAATATATTTGAATGCAAGGAACATATAAGTAGCAGAATACAAAGTATCAATTTATTAATTTTTTTAAAAAATGTTTTGAAAGTGCTGTGAGCTGTAAGTGAACAGTCACATCTGCAACACGATACAAGTGTTTCAGCACAACTGGCATAGCCATTTTTCCCTTCAATTAAAAGATTGAAAGAAATTGCTACATTCCCAGAAAAAATAATGTTTTTCTCTTATTTTCATTTACTAACTTGGGTTATTTTCATTTTTCATGAAAATTCTAGGTTTTCCTGGTGTGTTCCTGGCTGTTTTTGATGAACATAATATAATTAATTGAAAATTTCAGATTCTTCAATCACAAATTTGTATTTAAAAACAATTTTAATAATTGTAATAACATTCATTTCAATTTTCGAGTCTGACAAATTATAAAAGCAGGGATAAAAAAAAAGTTTCAAGAGGAAATTTCAAATTAAAATTCAGATATTAGAATTTTGAAGCGAAACCTACAAGTACCAATAAATCAGAGCCAATTCAAAATTACAAGCATATACTGAACAGTTCATACAAACATCTAGGGATTTCAATTTTGCCTTTGTTTTGGGCTCTTCACCCTAGAAAAATCACAATAAAGGGGGAGGGAGGTGTTTTCTTTGCTGAATTTGCAGCAAAGTTCATTCTGAGCGTTTTCACAAAGAAAACTATTATAAAATGCTGTGCTTGTCCTCTGGTTTGGATATTCATTCACTGGGTCAAGGCACTTTTTCATTGCAACCCTCAAAACACTCATGCAGAACCAAAAAAATTCTCGCAACATTCTTACTAATAACTGCACAAATCTAAAGTGTTTTTACTGTCATTGCTACAATTTTGAACAATGCTGTGAATTTTTGAAAATGAAGTTTTGTTTAAGCTTTCATTCACAATCGGTCTACTCTACAGGGTGTTCCAAGTTAACCTTCATGACCTCTATTTCCTCAACCGTTCATCCTAGATGTATACTTCTATTTGCAAAATTGCTCAAAATGAGGAGGAGAGTTAAGATATGGAAAGTTTGAAGCGAAAAAATAATTGGTTAAGAAATAAAAAAATTAACTTTTTATAGGGGCTCCGGGCCACCAAACTTATATTTAGGGAAAGAATCTCCATTGAAAAATATTAACACAAAAAAAAAATGACATTTGTGCGATCAAAATCCACGGAGAAATGAAACGTGAAACTTTATGACTTATACCACTTTACACTAGCGTTATTCTAAGTGATTTTAGGGGCCATATACATGCGAAATTCGCATCAATCAGAGTTCTTTAATAACAAAATATTCTTTATTTTCCTAAAATACATTTAACTGAAAAGTTATTTAACATGGGAATTAAAATACGAAAAAAATTGAATAAGAAAGAATGAAAATGTCTTGCTGAATTCGCGAATATGTAAATTTACCGACTGTATAGCAATTGCTTGAAATAAGGTAATCCCTTCACTGCAGAATAAAATCGGCTTAACTAGATGCATTTCATTAAGGCTTGAAGTTACAATGTACACTACGGAACAGTATGTAGAAATGGTGTTGCTTTACGGACAAGGTAATCGCAATGTATATTATTTCTTAGATTCTACGTATTTCGTGTGTTTAATATCTTTGTATAAAATTGTATAATAATTTACCTTGTCTTGTTATGTTTTGTAGTCTTGTAGCATCTGTATTTATTTTTGAATACAATGAGAAGCGAATATTTTCTGACATGGACGAAACAAATTTCATTATCATACCTAATCTAAAAGCTCGTTATTCCTCTGGCAGGGCGAAAATTTTCTTTTGTCAATTTGTTTACGGGCCCTGCGCATTTAAAACTCGAATATTGATCGCACAAATGTCATTTTTTTTGTGTTAGTATTATTTTTAAATGGAGATTCTTTCCCTAAATATAAGTTTGGGGACCTGGAGTCACTATAAAAAGTTAAGATTTCCTATTTTTTGACTGAATTATTTTTTCGCTTCAAACTTTCAATATTTTAACTCTCTACCTCATTTCGAGCAAATTTGCAATTGGAAGTATGCATCTAACACGAACTGTTGAGGAATTAGAGCTCATGAAGGTTGACTTGGAACACCCTGTATATCCAGCTCTGTTATGGCAAATCCAGATTAATGTAGACTGATCCATCAAATGGACCCCCCCCCCTCCTCCCTGATATCCAGTCTCAATAGACAAGTTGACTATGTTGATGAGCATTTGAATGCATTAAAGGGGGTCTCGCACATAGGAAAATTCGTCCGAATTCAACTGCAATTTTAGCTTTTCTCATTCAACTACATGCCAGAAATCGCATAGCACTGATGTTTTCTTGCAGAATGAAAAGTTAAATTTGGGATTGAATTATCTTTACACAAAAATATGTTTATTTTTTAGTTTTTAAATTTTATGGGTATTAGATTTTTCTCATAATATTCTTTCTGAAATATCATATTTATTTGCTTTTCTATTTTCAAACGGGCTATGAAAATCTAAAAGTATATTTATCGTCAAACGTTTCAATTCTATTTCTGAAAATTAAATTCTTCTAGCAAATAGTATGGGGGAGGGGGGGAGTGAATCTTAGTCAAAAAAAAAAAAAAAGAAAAGAAAAGAAAAAAAACTAATTTACACCCCCCCCCCTTTTTTCTTTTTCCTTACTTTTTTTTCCACCACACCTGATCTACAACGAAGATCTTCGGTTAAGAAGCAGAAGTATTTAAATAATTTTATACTTCACATAAAGAGTTAAAATTATTAAAACTTTAATGATTCTGATTACTATGCACATTTTGAAAGCAAGTAATGAAAAGGTTGTATGTGAATGCTAGCAATAGTTTGAAACTTGAAGTTTATTACAAGGGATGATTCTACCTTAAAAACAATAAAATTAAGAAACAAATAGTCAAAAATGTATTTTTAAAAAGTTTAATACATAATTTGTACAAAGTTTGCAGTCATGCCTTTTTTAGAACTTAAAATATGAAAATAAAGACCAATAAGCAGCTTTCAGCCTGAATGTAAGTATTAAGTATGAATTTGACAAAGAGCATTTTTAAACCTTGTCATTTTAAATGTACACAAAGCATGTGTAAAATACATATAAAAAGATCAGTATTTAAGACTTGTTTCTTACTTTAAAAAAGTTAAAATAATATGGCTCAAAACATGAAAACTACTATCCATTTAAAAGTGCTTTAGAAGGCTCAAAAAAGCGATTTTTGGGGGATTTTTGATTAAAAAAAACAAAACAAATTCAGTAAACATTTTAGATTATTTTATTACATGTCTGAACATGGGGAAAAACATTTTTTTAGAGAAAAATGTTCATATGCAACTATTTTTTATGCACACTCATGCAACTGCTATTTTCAAACGATGGGACAAATGGAGTTCGTAATTCTTGTCCGAAAAAAAAAAAACTATTTTAATTTCCCTTGATTTGAACTAAAAGCATGCCCCCCCCCCAAAAAAAAAAAATCTTAATTTTTTTAGCAAGTTGAAATGACTTTTTTTTTTTTTTTTTTTTTGCAAAAAAGCATTTTTTTTAAACCTGAGGAAACATTCAAACTTCATAATTTTTTTAGATATTTTTTTATATATAGAAGGAAAATTGTGAAAATTTAAATGGTGTTTTTTTTTCAGACAAAAATTACGAGCTCCCTCTGTCCCGCTGATTGAAAACGGCAGTTGAATCAATGTGCATGAAAATCGGTTGCATGTGAATATTTTTCTCAACAAAACAAAAATGTTTTTTCATGTTCAGTAATCTAACAAAACAATCTATATATTGCCAGACGCTATTTTTTATATATTTTTAAGCCTAATAAATCCCCCCCCCCCCAAATCGATTTTTTGAACCTTCCAAAGCGGACATTCCTTTAATAGGTATTTTTTGTGAAAAGGTGATGAAATCAACATCTAGTAAATACAATTTCAATCAATTTTCAGAAAACTTACAGCAAGATATTTGCTGACAATACATGATGTACATATTATAAGGACATTAATGGAAAGATAACATGCAACGTATATTTGCATCGAAAATGAAGTGCCTAGAAGCAAAGTGTGTGTAAGTACCAAAAAAAAAAAAAAAAGAAGCAATAACAATTACAAATGGTAGAAGAAACTTTGATCTGTTTTAGGGCAAGAGATGGTAGCCCTAAGAGGTGCAGCTACACCATATGATTTAGAAAAACTCTTTAATAGTCTAAATAAGATTTATAGCAATATATAGTTAATCAAAACTTAAAAGAGTTTACTTACATTCCTTTGCTTCGCACTGCCTCATATGCAAAACGAGGTTTTATCAGAAGTTTACAGAGAGACAATCTTTTTTTTAAAAGCAAAGTTTCAAATTTTACATTATCTGAATTTTCTCAAGGAGATTGTGACAGTATTTTGATCAATTATTTTTTATCCACTCAGGCCAAAGAACTTTCATTTCTAGTTTTTATTTACCTTAACCTTGGGTAAAAAAAAAAAAAAAAAAGTTTAAACATTTTAAAGAAAATCAAGTTAACTTTTTTTATCTATTTAAAGAGTCCAATATAATGGAGAAAATCATTGAACTTCTCTGGGAGGAGAAAAAAAAAAAAATATATATATACTGCTTTTTTCTAATTTTTGTAATAAAATGAATGAAAGGAAGAAAACTTTCATCCCTTCAACTATACAATTTATATCAGCATTGCAGGAGCTCTTCAGGTGGAAAACAATACATATTAGATCAGTCATACACAACTGTTCAATTAAATTAAAAATAATACAGTAACCCGTTGTTACAGCATTCACTTTAATATATCTCGCTTTTCCTTTGCATCTCGAAAAATCATATTAAAAAAAGAACGTTGTTTGCATTTGACATTGCAAAAAAAAAAAAAAAGTTTCTTAATTTTTTTTTTTTCTGTTTTTAATCAATGAAAAAAACTGGCTTGCTTTTCCTCCACACTTAATTCATTGCAGTTTAGGTTGCAACTTTTGACCCATATACTACCATTAAAAAAAAAGAAACATCTTTTATTTAATTTCAAAGAATACTGGGTAACTATTTATTTTGTTTGCATTGGCCTAACAGGATTATAAACTAATCATTTTGTAAATATCACTAATTTATATATTCACCGAATCTGAATCATTACTGTTTATGACCTTGCTTATATCACATTTGCGGATATATCTCAGTTTTTTGTTGTCTCCCAAAAAGTGCAATATGTATGACGTGGGGTTACTGTATGTTTATGTAAGAAAGAGAAAAAAAGAGTAAAATAGCAAAAATAGATCAATTGTTTTCAATTATAAAAAACATAAAATGCATTTACAATCTAAAACTCTCCACTAGTAGTACTTTGCGTCGATTCAGTTTGCGATGACTGAGAATTTGTTGGTGAATGTGGGAACACAGCATCTTTGTCATAGTTGAGAATTTTTCTTTGGCACTGTCTGAGATATTGCTGTTGTCTCAAGTACATCTTTAGAACTCCTTTAACAGCTACAAAAGCAATTCCACCCTAAATAAAAAAATTAAAATAAATACTTTGTGAAACAGGATGATTACATAAACCATTAAATAAATTATTTCAAATAGATAATTTTCTTTCAATTTAAAAAAAAAAAAAAAGAACCCATTGGGGAAAAAATTAGCATTCAATTTGTGAACAGGAACATTACTAATTTTAACTTGTAAATTTTTGTTAAAAATTTCAGCTTTATAAAGGGAAAGGACAAAATGGTCCAGATTTGATTAATTTTTATAGTACAAACAAAAAGGCATCAGAATAAGTAATTAATCGCTTCTATTACGAAGCTACTCTCAATAACTTAAACATTTTGGAATAAGCTTTTAGGGTTAAACAAATGGCTAATTAGCTTCAAGTAAAGGAGCCAAGAAAACAATCAGAAACCTTTAAAGAAAAAAAACTTTGTTTCAAAAAATGTTGTGACTTTGAATAAAAGAAATTTTTCTGTAAAATCAGGTTTAATTCATAAGATAAAATAGGTGTTTTCAACCGAGCAGACTTTAGGTACATCATAAGAGCCCATTTGTAATACATGCAATATGTATATTTTATTAAATATGGGGGGGAAAAGGGCTTTGTGATTAGCAGGGTAAAGTCACAAAGTACAAAAGAATGAGAGCATATATTTTAGTTTTTCTTTTTGAACTTTCTTATTTATTTCAGGGCAGCTTCAAACCTTTTGGACTTTTCCCATGATGATGGCACTGCAATACTGTTATGCTATGCATAGATATTAGTGTTATCATAAGCCCGCATGGTGTACCACCCCTATGTTTCCCATTTGTAACGCGATAACTCTTAAGTAAGAGCATCCAATGAATATTTCCCGTCATACAAATAATCATGAGTAGCCAGGTTCGCATAACATCCTCACAATACGAAATATTTGCATTATGACAGGATTTTTTCCTCCCTTAAAAACTGCATAAATTTCTGATGAAATACCTGCTGTTTCCAGTAACATAAATCAGCTCTAGTTGTAAATGATACCTTCTACATATAAAATTATTAGTTGAGTTGAAGGAAAACAAAATATAATTTAAACCTTCTTCAAATAAACCATAAATTACACAACAGCAAATACTATTTACAATGTTCTATTAAATTAACCATGTATTCAATTTGATAGAAATTTATTATTATGGAAAATATCAATACATAATGTATCAACTATCTAGCATGAAATTAATGTTGGAATAATAAATTTCTTTAAAACAATAATCATTTTTCATACTTAATGTGGATAGAAAAAATTTATTACACTGAAAATAAAAAAAGCGAAACTTTGTTATGTATTTGAAATATATATATATCAATGTAAAAAAAAAGAGGGGGACAATTTTTTGAAACATTGGAAACACAGGTTTCAGGGCTACATGGAACCTTTTTTTCAATGTAAAAAGGTGTAAGTTTATGGATGTAAAGCCATCCATACAATGTACATTGACACACATTACATATATTGATTTTTAGGAACTAAAAAATTGCAGTTTAACAATAATCAAAATAAAATGAAAAGATTTTAAAGTATTTTTACTGAAATGATGTTGCTCTCGATGGCAGTCTTGTGGGGTTTTACTTTGCTATACAATTTCCCGTCTATTGATGTTGGCTGCACAACTTATAAAAGGTATTTCTTATGAGGGGGGGGGGCTGTTAGCCTTGACCCTTTCTTGAATCTACCCCGGCACATTGGCATATTTGTAAGGGAAAAGTACATTAGTTGGCAAAAAGAAAAATTCTAATGATCTAAAATTGGGAAGTATAAACTTAGATTTATCTAGAACTATATCATAAATTCAAACATTCATTTTGCTTATGATATTGGATATAACATAGAAAGAAAAAACAATAATAAGATTGCAGCCCAAGACTCTCAGGACAAGGAGCATCAGCTAAAACAAGAATTAAAAATGGCAGATTCATTGAGAAGAAAAGCAGTCTAAGCAATTTTAATTTACATTTTGTTTGCGAAAATGACAAACTATAATTTACTAACCAACCAATTTTTCCGCACAAAAAGCTAGCAAAACTTATTCAAATTGTATTTGTAAAAATTAAATGAGGATGAAAACAAACTGGCAATATAAAGGAAAAGAATACATGGAAAAGGATGTATAAGAAACTAGACAAAATTGAAGGTAGTAAGTCACAGAAACAGCAGTTTCTTATATTTTGTAAATAAAACATTCTATTTAAAAGTAGCTTACAAGTAGAGTTCTTTGGGGATTGTGAGGGATATGATTAAAAAACACACGTCCAAAGACTGTAGCCATTGTAGGAAGCAACAAGGCACCACATAAAACACGAGTTGCTGATATAGGATCAGAAAATGAAGCAACATCTGGAGGTGGCCTTTCAGCAACATCTCTAGTATCTGCTTCAGTTGAACCACCTAGTAAAGCTTTGAGACCAGGAATGCGGTTCCAGTACTTTCTCCATAACTTCAATAGGTAGTCTTCCCATCTAACCATTTTCCCAAGAATAAGCATAACTGGAATGGTAGGTAGACCAACTAAAAGTACAAGAGGATCAGCTTGTTCCATTGTGGTCAAACCTTCTTTGTGACCAAGAATCTGAATTAAAAAAAAGAAGAAATTATGATTATAAATTTTTAAATATACAAAGTGTATGAATATAAATTTTCCAAAGGATGCAGTACTTTGGAGAACAAGAGTGCAAAAAACTAAAAACTTATTTTTAACTGTGATGCTCTAACTGAATTCAATTTTGGCTCTATATTCAAAACCATGCTTGCCATTTGAAAAAAAATATTTTTCCAGTGGAAAAACCACACAAATAAATAATGTTGCAAAATGGTGAGGCTGTTCTTTCAACTAGTTCAGTATGCTTTGTTTCGTCTACTGTTAAGTAATAAGTAAAATGATAAACTAAAAGCAGAAGCTAAAAGATTGCTGCACATTTACAACAACGAAAGAAAATTATGAATTTTCAATTTCTACACATAAATGGAAAAAAAGACAGAAATACACCTTTTGTGTGTGTGTGGTGTTCAATTAACTGGGTATTGCTGTAGCTAATAAAGTATTCAACAGGTAAAAGCTGAATATGGATGAATTTGAACATTCAAAACATGCTTTAAGCATTACAAATAAAAGAAGCACGCAGAAATATTAAATTTAAATCATTTTTATTTTTCTTCATGACAGTGGTAACTTTTAGTAGAATTATTACTTTTGTACAGAAAACAGGTAAACAAGCATTTCCAAGTAAATCTAGAGGAAAGAAACATTATCTATTATTCTGTGTTCAAATATGTTTGATACAAACTCATTCAATTCTATACGTGTAATGAGCTCTCTGCTACATTTAGTTTTCAAATCCATGACTTTTACTCGAAACTTTCAATGATGCACTCAATTTTATTATCCGAAATGTTCATGAAAAAAAACTATAAGTCAATGAACATTTTTACCAGCAGTATTAACTTGATCGACTGGGACACATTTACATATGGATTAAAATTTTCAAGTAGGCATGGCTAGATGAAGAATGTGCTGAAAACACACAATATGAAGTATAAAAAGCATTAAAACCAATGGTCAACACAAACGTATGAATGTCTAAGAGTAAGGAAAGTAAACAAAAACAAGCAAGTTTTACAGAAACAGATTTAATCAGATTTTGCAATGCATAAAAAAGTTTTAGAAGGAAAATGTTATGCCTAATCCAGAAAATTTAGTGTAAAAATTTGTTATGAAGCAGAAAATTTAAATGATTTTGAGCATTTTTTGCTGAAAATTCCGACTTTCTATGGCATAAATCATGATCAAAATCTGTCTTCCCATGATTTTCCAGATGCGTTAATCTATATACATAAATGACTACTTTTGTATGTATGTCCGGGGTAATCTTCAAAACTACTGAACCGATTTTAACTATTTTTTCACTGTAGATAGCTACATTAACAGGAATCAGGATAGGCTATAATTTATTCCTAAAAAACTTAGTTTTAAAAAGTTATTATAAAAAACAGTAAATTTCATATAGCTTCCCCATTAAATGATTGAATATTCAGTTCATTGTTGCAAAAATTTGCTGCCTTGCAACAATAATATTAATGATGATCATAATGAAAATTTTAAGCCAAGGCTTCTCTGGAGTGAGTATGAAATTTATTGCTTTCTTAGGATTTTTATATTCATCTATATGCCAATAATCGCTAACGAGGTAAATAAAAAGGGGATTGATTTTGGCAACAGTTAGAAAATAGAAAGTGATTTTTTGGAAAATCACACGGATAAAAGAAATAACGCATTTAAATTTGATTTCACATTCTCTTTCACACCATGTTCCTCTACTGCATGGTCACAAAAAATACCTTTGAGAAATATGATTCTACTGGGCTTAGTTGAAAATCATATATTTATTTTCTTCGATTTGGCAAGCTGCATTTAAACCCCTGTGCGACGGCGGGCACATGAGCTAGTACCCTATATAATCCATTTCATAACTCAAAAAAAAAAGTTCTTTGTGTGAGACTCCTAATGCTGTAGATAATTTTATATATATTTTACATAATTTATCCAAGAAAAAATAAGGTTATTGAAAGTGGTAATTTAATGAGGTAAAATAGGTGTGGTGTGTATAAAATAGTAAAACATGAAAATTTTGATTTTCTATGGAAAGTAACAGTAGCATAATTTCACAAACTATAAAAATATACTATAAATATACTGTAATACTATAAAAATTCCGCAAAATACTAACTACTATGAAAATTCCTCAAAGAATCAACCAAGTGCTTAGAATGGTTCCACTGAAGGATTGATCCATTTTGAATGTAAATAAGAACAAGACGGTTTGAAATAAAAATGCATTGGTTTCAACCTTTTTATTTTAAAACCCATATATTTTGATAAATCCACTACATTCAAATAGTTAACCAAGCAGTATAATCCCAAACCCTGTTGTTCTTACTTACTTGCAACTATGCAATATGCATCCCTTATTTATTACATACAGAATAGCATTTTATTGTGAATAGGCAATAACAAAGCCAGACCTTCGATCTTCCCAAGTGGGACAAAGACTTGAAACTACCACCCGTACCTGTCATTTTTCAACATTATATATCTAGATTTAATTAGGCGGGGGAGGATGAAATAAGTTAAATTTAGAAATTACAAGATAAGTTCAATTCAAAGAAAGTTTTTTTGAGTAATTTATTGCTTTGAAGGTTAGATAAGATGTCATAAGTTACAGGTCTTAATAACGCAATTAGAGTATTCCTTTGGGGACATCAGAGTAAAGATGGTGTTTGTTTTGAAAATAGAGTCTTAAAAGTGCAGTTCCTTTAATCTTAGATTTCGTGGTGTTAAGAGCTGGGTTCAGACTCCACCCCAGTGAAACATTTAAAATTTACCTAATTTTAGGCAAATTTTGGTAACATTAGCAAGAGAGATAAAGGTCCCTCATCGATTTTTTTTCAAAATTGAAGTAATTTAAAGGCTAATTTTAGTCATGTTAAGGGTCAGAAGCTTCTTGCGGTGTTCTCTGAAATTAAAGTCTTAAAGACCTAAATTTAAACTTTTTGTGCTGATGTGAAGTCATGGTGGCTCTCTTCTAGAAATTTTTAGATACCGACTTCCTAAGAACGAAATTTCAAGCTCCGTTTGGTCATGATTGGAGAAAGAGTAGGTGGGTAGCTCAAGATTCCTCCGGTAAACATTTTTGAAAAAATCATTAGGCTATATTTTCCAATGAAGGTTTTGATAGCTCTTCGACATAAATGTCGAAAAACAAAATTTTAAGTGATGTGTGGTGATGTTAAAGAGGTGGGTGGTTTTGGATCTTTACCCCGGAAAGTTTTTTAAAGTGAAGTTTTCAAAATGCAATTTTGAGCAATTTTTTCAGCTACCTAAGGTAGGTGAACAGGGAAGGGATGGGATTTAGGGCTCTTCCTCGAACAATTTTCAAATGGACATCAATAAAACAAAATTTTAGGCTATTTTAGATAGTTACGATCTGAAAGTGGGGACGCACCTCCAAAAACTTTTATGAAAGTTAGGTGTTATTGGCAGATTTTGGTCTGTATTTGATGACGTTAGCAGAAGGATCAGGGTTCGGGAGGTATCCCCAAAAAATAAATTTTAAAGCTATTCTTACTGATCTATGAGAACAGGTTTTCCTACCACTCCCACCCAAAACATGTTCTAAAGCAAATTTCAAAATATATCCACCACCCCTTTACCGCCCGAAATATATGTTCACTGTCTCTCCCCCCCCCCCCCCCGCCGCTCAAATATGCTCACCGCCCCTCAACGTCTTCCCACCGCCCAACGGGGAACGATACTGCCATCCGGGAACCACTGATCTAATCAACGTTAATAAAAAATATATATTGCTCCAAAAAGTTTCTTAAGAGTGAATCTCATGAATATATATAACTTGGTTATTGCCAATGTGCACAATCAAATAAACAAAATTTAAAAAGAAAAAAAAAAGAAATTTACATTAAATATAAATTTTAAACAAATCTTACTTGCATTACTGTCACAGCACCATAAGTGACAGCAGTCCAATAAATGGAACCAACAACAATTCCAGCTGTAGCTAAAGGACAGACTTTGTAAATTAATCGATCAGCTACATCTAGTAAAAACACCAACCGACCTGAGAAAATGAAAAATTATTTTACTCATACAATAAAGTAAAATTAGTAAGAACAATCAGAAAAACATATTAACAAGACAAGGGGTGTCCTTTTATATAAATAGAGTTATATTTAAGACTGATATTTAAAATTTTCTCACAGAAAATCATTATTATTAAACTTTGCAGCTTATTAATGTCGCCATATTGAACTTCAGTAGTTCACGCATTTTGCGCTTGCAACTCGGGTCTATAAATCAAATAAAAAAAAAAGTACCACTTGATGACAATGTAGATTGTAACAATAAAGTGTGCAATATCACAATATTACTCTGTTAAAAATGACACTGTCACTTTACTAAGATGTAAAATAGGGGTGCACAAAGTGCGGCCCGTCCCGTAGCAATGTGAGGCACGCAAGTGAACTTAATTTCTTGTGTTGCAAAATGAAAAAAAAGAAAAATTGCAAACTTTTTCTCTTTTCAGAAAGTTTCTTTTTAATTCAGAGGGGAAAAGAAGAAGTAAAAGGAGGGTTTCCTGACAAGATTTTAAATTACACATATCAAATAAAATAACCCCAAAATTTCAGGACTTTGTAGAGAAAAAAGTAGATCTGAAAATTTCAATTTTCAAACCAGTGAGTGGACAGCAGACCTTTATAGCTTACTAGGTATTGACTCAGCAAACCTAATAATTGCTATAGTAACAACCACATGAAAAAATTGAAAAAAAAAAAAATAAAATAATAATAATAATAATAATAAATAAATCCGCCATTTTGAAAAATATAACATTCATATTTTAAAATATTTTACGGCTAAAACGCCAATGTTTCCAACTGTTAAAAATTCCATTTATTTGACTTTAATATGTTAAATGCTTTGCAATTTTGCTATATTTTTATGTGTTTTTTTAATGCCAAGTGTAAAGTGTAATTTTTGGGTTTACCTGTAATTTTTCAGCCATCTTTTAGCATTGGCTTTTAGGTTATGATATTTCTTCTTATTTTTGCACTAGTGGAAAATTGGTTTTAAAAATTGGAAAAATATTGCATACATTGTAACCCTTTTTCAAAACATGCAAAGTTTTCAGCCGCTGATAGCTAAGCAGATGTCGTAAGAAAGGCTGCTTAGCATCAGAAGCTCAAAATGTTTTCTTCCATGAAAGATTTATCTTTTTATTCTGAATCAGGTATATGCAACATTTTTCAGATTCATGTCTTAATAAAGTTACTATTTCTCCAAAAGGAGTCATTTAGGGAAAATATTTAATATTTCAATTATATGCATAATATTTTTCTTACATTTTCTAACATCAGCAAAGGACTGGTGCATGCCAAGTCCGTCATTTTTCAGGGACAAAGGATATATGTATTTAATGCAAATGCAATGACAAAATATTTAAAAAAAAGTAAGTTTCTCAAAGCTTGAGCGAGGGGGGACAATTACCCTACATGACCTTTCCAAATGATGGGCTCGTCTGCGGCCCTCAATAAAGCTCCTGTTACGTGTGGCCCTTCGCTGAAAAAGGTTGCGCAATGTGCACCCGTAATGTACAAGAACGATTTTTTGTCCGACATATAGTTTCTCCTAAATCAATATCATTTTTGGCAATCTGAATGAAATCTCGACAAACAAATGAAATGCATATTTAACTCTCTCAGGCGAGAGAGTTACCCACTTCTTTTCCTCCCGTATGCCTACATATTTATTGTTTACAACATATTTTTAGGAGGGCATTGAGCTTTTCTTTCTTTTTTTTTGTTTTTGTAATGTATCTCCCAATGTGTAGTTTTTTCCTCTTTGAAATTTGTCAACACTCAACACTGGATCACAATAGCAAATATTTTCTCAACAGGGTCAGCAAATTAAAATACATAGTTAAAAAAAAAAAAAAAAAAAAAAGGGAAAACAGAAATAGTTAAATTTGGGAGACTGAAAAATGATAAAAAAATGGAGCATCACGTGTCCACGGAGAAGTCTTAATCTTGCTTATCTCAACTCTACCGTTTTATCAAAATCACAATTTTAAAAATCGTAAATTAAATAAAATTTAAGGATTATAAAAACAACCGAGTATACTTTAGGACCCCTTATTAATTTATTTTCTCCCTCTAAGTGATTAAGTTTAACATTTTGGAGTCAACTTGACTTCAATAATTAAGTTCCTAGTTTCATTGGTACTTTTTTCTAAAATTCTGGACGCTAAATTGATCCAGTGAAATATCAAAAAGCGGAATTTTACGTCGCTGCCGCTCAAAGGGTTAAGTTAAAACGTACAATTTTAGTCTTATCTCGTTGGTATACAAGCTACCGGTTTGTTGACATTTTCAGACTCAAACTCCCTCACTAGTCCAAAAATTTTTAATATGTTTCAGCATTTTGTAGGTCAAGAGTTTTTTTTTTTGCAAAAAATAAAATAAGTAAAAAACCTTACTTGTCCGCAAATTTTTTCTAAGGGTTTTGCGGGTCTGACAGTAATAAAAGGTTGAAAATCATGGTTTTTTTGCATCTTGGCTTTGACTATAGCTCCTAAGAAACAGTATTGTACATGCAATACACCGCCAACTCGGTTATTTCCATCCATGGACTGCAGTTTCGTGCTTATTATGCACTCATCAGCATGGAATAGGAAAGTAACGAGTTAGAGGCAAAATTCCTCTTAAAGAGCAAAGAGAGCCAAAAAAAAGGTAGTTAATGTGAAATTAGAATACCAGCGAGCGACCGCACTTGGTACGGTACAACTCTTAAATTTTAAGGCAGAGCTCGGGTATGAAGTAGTGAGTAACCGCCCCTAAGCAAGGGCTAAAGCAGGAACATGCAATACTACAACTCGGTTACTTCCCTATTCAATGCTGATGAGTGCATAATAAGCATGAAATTGCAGTCCATAGATGGAAATAACCGAGTTGGCGGTGTATTGCATGTTCCTGTCTTAGCCCTCGCTTAGGGGCGGTTACTCACTGCTTTATAGTATTGTACATCATTGATAATCCTTACTTGAGTTGTTGGAACTCCCTGTATAACCAAGAACATCTATTAGGGGAATGTAGGGCAAAGTAAAATAGTAAAATATTTTCTGAATCACTTATTTAGGAATATTCTAAGTAAATTTTTATTATATAAGTAATAACCTGGAAACTTATATGTGCAGTTGAAATATTTGTACAATTGCTATTCCCTTTTGTATTTCATTTTCTTTTGCATTTATGATAGTTTTAAATGGATTAAATCTGCAGAGACTTCTTTAAATTTGTTTCGAACGTAGTAAGTAGTCCATAAAGAGATATCTTCCAACTATCCATTATAAAAAATTATTTTTCCCTTAAAATTAAATATATATTTTTAAAGTGTCAAAATTATTACCATATGGCGGGAAAACTAAGATATATTCAGCATTGCACTGAGGACAAGAAACAGTTGCAGCACTGTTGCCCCTCTGTTTTTCATCAATCCAGCGCTGGAGGCAAGTTTGATGAACCCATTTCGTCGTACCACGACATTTACAAGGTTGTACCCATTCTGCATTTTTGTCATCATCTGCACTGCCAAAGCATACCCAGCAATTAATCCTAAAAATGAACAAAAATTTTGAATGAGTAACATGTTTTTTATAGAAACTTTTATAAAATAGAACATTTAACAACAATCACTTCATATTCATTTCGAGTCAAAAATAGAGCAAATGCATTACTGTTTTGTAAAGATACCCTCCTTTTTTATGAGTTCACACTGTAATACCCAGTTTTTTTACTTTTTTTTTAAATCTTCAATTTAATTATTTTTTAAGGTTAATTTTTTAACAAAACCTGTGAAAAAAGGCCAGCCTGCCTCATGCCCGGAATATGTCGTCCCCTCTCAAGGTGCACATTGCATGTCATAACACAAACATTCTTTTGCTGTTTTATTGATAAATGTTTTTCAATAATTTAACTGAATTTATTTTCTTGTGTTTACAATGAAATATACAAAGTTAAAAGATCAATCTAAAACATTAATTTTTATTGGGAAAACATTTTCAATTAACCCTTGTGGGTTCCTTGGGGTCATATGTGACCCCAATGTAATTTCTGTTTAATATATCTTGTTAATCTACCATTTGTTTTTAATGGCATTTTGTGGCTTTTATTCTTCTAGTTTTCTATTCAAAATAATGCTATTGTTGTGTTTTATTTTTCTCGAATTTTCATTTTTTCCACACAAGACCCTTGGGGTCATTTCCCCAGAATGCCAAAAAAAGAGGACGTTGCAACTTTTGTCCAAGAGAACTGGACAGAAAATGCATCGAAAAATGTCATAAGTGTTTGAAATTCACTTGCAAAAAATCATGTTTTTTCAGGTCTGTAACAGTTGTAAATAAATCTACTGTTATTGTAAGTTTTGCTCTAAAATTTTAATTTTTAATGCATAAACTAAATTTTACTTTGATTGTGTCTTTTTATTTTTATTTTTTTAGCATTAAAAAGTGTGAATTTAAATACTGCATGTAACATTCAATAATCATAATAAATTAATAAAAGGAAGCATTGGGGTCGTTTATGACCTCAATGGTCTTGAGTGTATTTGAAATGGGAGGGACCCACAAGGGTTAAAGACATTGATAAGTAAATTCCCCTTAGCAATAGCTTCTCCAGGGCTGCCACAGGAAAAATTCATTGAAAAAGTAGCAAAAGTAGCCAAAAACGTATAAAAAAGTTGCAAAAAAGTAGTCCCAAAATTAAAAAAGTTGCCAAAAAAAGTAGTCCCCGAAATTGAAAAAGTTAAAAATAAAACAGTATTCATGATCAGATAAATTAAGTAAGAAATAAATAGTACAGCTGAAAATTTAACATTTGTAAAAAGTCCTCATCTGTTTTGCTGAGGAATTTAATCTCGAAATTGAGTGTGCAATTCTTGGGTGCAAGTTAGGCCATGCTTCCAAGACGGAAAATATTTGAGACCCCCCCCCCCCCCATGCATACCCAAGAAAATAACAAAAAAAAAAAAAAAGCATATAATGTTCATTAAATTGTCTAAACTGGGGGGGGGGGGGGGGGGGGGCTTAATTTTACTTTTAGCAGCAAGATCATAGTTTTAAGTATAGGGTCAATCCATGTCAAATCACCCAGGAAAACGGGATTTTGTAACCCATGTCCTCGGATTTTGATAAAACTTGGTGTATTTATTATTTTTATGGTGGTAAGTAACCACATGAATTCTTTTGCCCATATGTGATCTGGTTTTTGTTTTACAGGCCGTCAAACTTTTCAAAAAATTGCATTTTCTGTCAACCGCTAAGCCTAATCTGCATGTATACGTATCTCTTCAGTAAATTGTGACTTGTGCAGAAATCTTTCAATATTTCCAAAAATTCTCAGATATGTTGCTGAAAGTATGAGGATTTAATAAAAAAATACTTGAAATTTATATAATATAATTTTGTTTGAATAAAATTTGAATAAACTACGACAAGCATTTTTTTTCTTGTGCAAAACATGAGTTTACTTAAGCGGCATTTCACGAAAAGGCGGAGGTCCTATTCAATAATGGAAGCATTCGAAATGAGCCTGAAGGTGTGTTCTATCATTGCAAAGAATAAAATTAGTGGTTTTTTTTCGTTTTCTTGTTGCTGTAGCACAATATACACATTTCAGTATCAAAATTTTTGAAAAAAAGTTCTAGTCATTTTCCTAACCTAAATTTCACTGAAAAGCAAACATACCTTTATTTTTAAGTGTATTAAGTGTATACAGCCCTATTATGCTACTTAAAAGTCATCTTGATCCCTTATTAAGCAGAAAGAAAAGTGAGAAATAATTTATGACTCCCAAATTAAGTTGTTAAGCTCAGAAAAATATCAGATGTAGAAAAAAGATGTGCAAAACATGAATTCACTTTAGTAGCTTTTTATGAAGAGGCGGAGGTCATATTCAATATTAGAAGCTTTTGAAATAAACCTAAAGGTGTGTTCTATCATTGCAAAGAACAAAATTAGTGGCTTTTTTCGTGTTTTTTTTTTTTTTGCTTTTGCACAATATATACATTTTAGTACCAATATTTTTGAAAAAAGTTCTGGTCATTTCCTAACTTATTTTTCAATATTTTTTGTGTAAAAGAAGCTCATGCTTTTGTAGCATAAAAACGTATTATATTTATTTTTAATGATTTATAATTGTATTGAATGTGCGAAGAAGAGATAGGATAGCACAGTCTTTGAAGAAAAAATAACAATGAAAAATATGAGTTTCCGAATATTATCGGATTGTTTGTCTTTGAAGTGTTTGTGTGATCCTGTTTTCAGCATATTTAAGGAATATTCTGTTTGATATTTTAACGCTCGACCTTCCTTGCATTTCCCACGTCGTACAGTACTTGTTGAAGTCACGTTATCATGAAATATTCGGAATACTTATTTTATACATATTCAATCTCCTTTTGAAGAGAATAGTAACATCTTCCAGAATCTTATGTTACGGACCGTTTGACGTAGTTATTTCATCTAACATCTTACCATTTCTTGGTTATAGTAAAGATAATAGCCCTTTCTTAGGTAAAAGATAGTCTTGCTTCAAATCCAGCATAGTCATTTCCTTGAAAATTTTCAATTTTTTTCTTTTAAACTCCAATAGCAAGTGTCGAAAGCTGTATTTGCTCTTAACTCGATGCTGAAATTTCTAGTTTATTTTTATTGCATTATGTCTGTCCGGAGCTCTAGCCTTTTAATTATCTCCTATTATTATTTATCAGCGCAAACCAACCTTCCTGATAAGCGAATCCAATGAAAAACAAACAAACCAAAAAAGAAAATCCACTCACATTCTTTATCCCTCTTATCACTATGACCCATATTTTGATAAAATAAGAAGAAACCTGATACATGCGCAAATGCAAGGAAGGTTGAGCGTTAAAATATCAAACAGTATATTCCTTAAATTTGCTGAAAACAGGATCACACAAACACTTCAAAGACAAACAATCCGATAATATTCAGAAACTCACATTTTTAATTATTATTTTTACTTCAAAGATTGTGCTATCCTATCTCTTCTTTGCACATTCAATACAATTATAATTCATTAAAACTAAATATAATACGTTTTTATGCTACAAAAGCATGAACAATGCTTCTTTTATGCAAAAAATATTGAAAATTAAGTTAGGAAAATGACTAGAACTTTTTTCAAAAATGTTGGTACTGAAATGTGTATATTGTGCAGTAGCAACAAGAAAACGAAAAAAAGCCACTAATTTTATTCTTTGCAATGATAGAACACACCTTTAGGTTTATTTCGAATGCTTCTATTATTGAATATGACCTCCGCCTCTTCATAGAAAGCTACTAAAGTAAATTCATGTTTTGCACATCTTTTTTCTACATCTGATATTTTTTTGAGCTTAACAACTTAATTTGGGAGTCATAAATTATTTCTCACTTTTCTTTCTACTTAATAAGGGATTAAGATGATTTTTAAGTAGCATAATAGGGCTGTAAATACACTTAAAAATAAAGGTATGTTTGCTTTTCAGTGAAATTTAGGTTAGGAAAATGACTAGAACTTTTTTTCAAAAATTTTGATACTGAAATGTGTATATTGTGCAACAGCAACAAGAAAACGAAAAAAACCACTAATTTTATTCTTTGCAATGATAGAACACACCTTCAGGCTCATTTCGAATGCTTCCATTATTGAATAGGACCTCCGCCTTTTCGTGAAATGCCACTTAAGTAAACTCATGTTTTGCACAAGAAAAAAAATGCTTGTCGTAGTTTATTCAAATTTTATTCAAACAAAATTATATTATATAAATTTCAAGTATTTTTTTATTAATTCCTCATACTTTCAGCAACATATCTGAGAATTTTTGGAAATATTGAAAGATTTCTGCGCCCGTCACAATTTACTGAAGAGATACGTATACATGCAGATTAGGCTTAGCGGTTGACAGAAAATGCAATTTTTTGAAAAGTTTGACGGCCTGTAAGACAAAAACCAGATCACATATGGGCAAAAGAATTCATATGGTTACTTACCATCATAAAAATAATAAATACACCAAGTTTTATCAAAATCCGAGGACATGGGTTACATGACCGGGTGAACTGACTTGGAATGACCCTATTGTAATCGAGAGGGGGGGAGGGAGATTTGTCGAAACTTTAGTTCAAAAAACCTATTTTTAGACGATGTTTAGTGACATTAGGATAAGGTGGGCAATTGACGACGTTAGAGGAGGGAGCACAGAAAATAAAATCCTAAAAACGAAATTGTAGGTCATATTTGATGAAGTTAAGGGAAGGGAATGGATGGGGTCGAAGAGAATCAACAACGACAAAGGAATTATGCCAATACAGTTCGTTTGTTCAGAAAGAGAAAGAAAGTCTTCAATAAATAGTTTTGATTGGAATAATGATTAAAATGTACTTTCAAGAAATCTGATTTTATATTCCCTTCAGTTTTGTTTTCTTTGGAATTCAAAAGGAATGAAATCGACTTTTTCCCGTCCCATGGTCCGTCTTGGCGATT
Organism: Uloborus plumipes; assembly: GCA_038373865.1. NCBI lineage: Eukaryota > Metazoa > Arthropoda > Arachnida > Araneae > Uloboridae > Uloborus > Uloborus plumipes. The sequence goes on from JAXGGA010003382.1 coordinate 51,774, forward strand.
TTGTCAAGACGGAAATCCGTCCTGAGACGGAAGGTCTTGCATCCATGGTGCAATTATAAAAAAAAACTTTTGTCAAACTTATTAAAAAAGGGACATGAAAAATGGAAAAAAAATGACTCATATTTTCAATGAAGAAAAAAAACTGGACTTACTCATACACCCGCATTTGAAGGAGTACTTTTAAAATTTCTATTTCACGACACTTATAAGATGTGTTAAAAATTGAGTTTAGTACTTACAAATTTGAAAAATTTTGGAGTTCTTTCAGTAGTATTAAAAATTTGCATGGAAAGGTGTACTGTTAAGGTATGTTTGCAATAACTAGAATAAAGATAATTACTGAGGCAAAAACACTTAATTTGTACAATTATTCAATAATGATAATTTCATTTTTTTATTGCAGTTTCAAAGTAAATAAGAGAATTAAAACAAAACAGCAATAATAATTTTGTCAGTGAGAAACTATAAAAAGCATTTTTTTCATAGTTTTGAAAAATTTCGGAAGGGGTTTGAACTCTAAAAACCCACCCTTCAATACGGCCCTAATTCCATATTGGTTCTACAACATGAGATGGTGTGAGGGAGGACTTGTGATGGAAGTCTGAAGTGAAGAAATAGAGCTCTTAATCATAATGTTAACTAGTACTTTGTTCCTTGCAAAAAATCAGAAACATAATGCTAATACTACAAAACTTGACAACATTGAAACAAAATCAGCGATTCAGTACTTTTTGTGGCAAGTGAATAATCATGCTTAAAATAAATGTGGAGTTTTTTTTAATTTTTAAATGAAAGTTTCAGTAAAAACGAGACAAATTTTATGTACTTTTTTTTTGCGAAGCTTTGTTGTACACTTAGAAAAAAAAACCTCCCAAAAATTGTGCAAAAGGATTCTCATTTTTCATAAGGTAGAAGATTACACAAACTTAAAAATTGCACATAAATGAGCTCTTTAAAATAAAGAAAAACTTTAAACAATACATCTCTTATACCCTTGTTTAATTTATATCACTTTGCATAATTTTCCTCTATTTAATCATTAATTCTAAAAATATTAATCAATAAGTTACTTCAACTTTCACACATTCTAATTGTTCAAATGGAAGCTTATGCAAAAACTATAACTTAAAAAATTAATAAAATAAAAAAGAAGTTAAGGTTTTTAGTGAAATATATAAAAGGCATAATAAAAGGCAAAGGAATGTTCTTTTTTTTTTTTAGGTGACAAAGAAATAAGAATAAAAAATAATGGGCTTCAAATTAATAAATAAAATCAAAGAGATTTCCGAATGAAAATTTGCTTTGTAAAAAAAAAAAGTCTCCAAAAAAGTAGCTCCAGTGAAAATAAGTTGCTTTTTAGCCTGTTTGTGCTCAAAAAAGTCTCCAAAGTCGTCTAGAGCCAAAAAAAACAGCAAAAAGTAGCATTTTTAGTAGCCTGTGGCAACCCTGCTTCTCCCCTTTTCTTTTCAACATTTATTATTATGAAAAGTAACGGACATCAAATTTAGCAAAAGCTGGTTCGAATGATATCTGTTAATTATTAAAGCTTGCTACTTCCTGAGAAGATACTGGGTTCTGAAAGAATATGATATAATACGGTACTTTTATGAATGGTTGTATCATCTAGAGCCCAGGATTTCGCTTAAATTTGTTTTAATTTTGTGATTTTAATTAAAAAATTTTTTTTGATTTATTTTCTCCCATTGCCAACCTGGTAAAGTGTTAGGAATATTTTCCATGGTTTGAAATTACTGCTGGTCCACTTGTCCCATACCAGTGAAACTCGCTTTGGACCAAACAGAAAAAAATAATCAGTGGTCCGCGGGACGCTCGGCGTACGAAAATGGTCAATCGCATTCTCCAAGCGATATCATGCACCTCAGTTGAAGCTGAGAGAGGCTTCAGAGTTTTAGGAGAAGTTAAAAATGGCTGGAAAAACAAGCTAAATAACTCAGCATTAAATGTCTTAGTGAGAATCTATTTAGATACTGCACAGATTGAGAGCTTTGATCCCTTGCCTACATACAGGCTTCATACTCATAGAAATTTTTTTTTATTTTGAGAATAAATTATAAAAAAATCAATAAAAATGTTAAAAAAAAAAAAAAAAAAAAGACAGATTGAAAATTAGTACTTTCTCAAAATTCACAAGTCCTGTATCTTTTTTTTCCAACAATACATTGCATAACACATTAAATTTAAAGTCAAGAATATTCATTTATTGCTTCTTGAATATTAGCTGACTCAAAATAAAATTCAAAAAACGAAGAGGGGATTAACCATTAGAAAATATTTTAGTTTGAAAATAAATTTTTAAAAAATATTTTAAAAAAAGGACATTGAAAATTAGTAATTTCTAAAAAACAAGACACTTATTAATAATTTTGTAACTGAATCCACATTAAAAAAAATTAAAATAAAAAAAATAATAAGCTAATATTTTTGTTGAAATAAATTATAGATAAGATAGCAGGGGCCAAAATAACTTTCAAATTTCTTAAACTTTTTGACGATTGAACTCTTAAAGAGCACATAATTTCGCTTAAAACTTTTCAACTTAATGATTTAAACAAAAAAATAAACTGAAATTTTAGTTATTTACTTCTTGACAGAGAATAGAAAACATCATAAATGCAAAACGTACTATTTCAATGGCGGATGCAAAGAGATCGCGATTTCCATAATCAGGGGTCATAGCAGGGGAAAATATATATATAGGAGTTTCAAAAATATATGTAAAGGAATTTAAAAGCAAAAAAACTTTTTTTTAATACTCCTACAATACATTTACCAATGCATAAGAATACATTTTCAACGATACATTACCTGGTATTTCTGATATACAAGCAAATAATTAATCTCTCATCAAGTTGTCATAAAAGTATGCATCAGCTACAAGTGTTAATTAAATGCATTTTTTAAATGCCAATTTTACAAATTTTAGATGATTGATTGTATTTATATATAGACTTAAAAATTTAGGACGTGTTATATATTTTTAGTACTTACATAAACGCATTAAAAAAACAATGTTGAGAGAAATCTTTAGTAATATCTATATTTCTTAACTTAAAGCAGACGTTTCTTACAATGTTAGTGCAATCTGTGAAACTAAGCAATTCATTATTAAAATGCCAGAGGCTAAAATATAAGTGCAAATGAAGTGCCTTAAATATTTCTAGATGTCTTGCAAACAATTAAATAAATCTTTGAAACTCTTTGATAAGTGCTGCAACTTTATTTTTTATCAAATGCATAAAGCATCTATTGTCCTTATGGCCGAGATGTTACTCTTCTGTTTTTTAAATATTCACACCATTTCCTTTAGATCATTTAATGCATTTTTTTCTATTAATCATTTTACATTTAATTCAATGCTGTATAAGTCAGCAGATTGGAGCGACAATCTAGCACTAACTTCATATCAAAAGCCAATGTCAGTTTTCTTTTCTCCTCCCAAGCTTATTTTCCTTGTCGATTAATATCACTGATTTACAGAACAAGCACAAGCAATTTTTATTTAAATTGACTTTAGTTTGCAAAAGAAGGTGTAACTTTTAAAAGGTATTGTTTGCCTATTTCTCTCCTGTTATTTTTGTTGTCTTAGTTATATTTTATAAGACCTCAAAACGCAGAATTTTATATTCATTTTTCCAAACTTTTCCCGAGGGAGAAACCCACCAACCCCCTGAATTTGCAACTATTCTATACTTTATGAAAAATAGTCACCGCATCCTTTTCCTCATATTCATGCCTCTCCAAGGTCAATAGAAATGAATAAAGTAAAAATAAATGAAGACAGTAAGAAGTGCAAAAATGGGAGGGAGAGGCATGATTTTCTGAAACATTGGGAAAAAAAGGACAAAAAGCCTATAATATAGTTTTTGGGACTACAAAAGAGGCTCTATATCTAAAATAGCTCGGCGATATTCGGTTTAAATCCGACCCTGAATATAGGATTTTATTTTGTCACTGTTTTTAATTCACATCTATTTATTAAGCTGTGTTTATAAGCAAATTAATTTCTTTTTAAACTTTAAGAGGGGCAGCATTTTGCATTTTTGTCCGGGGCGGCAAAACTGCTAGGGCCGCCCCTGATTACAGATGTAAAAATACTATTTTTTAATTCTTTTCATTAAATTAGGCAGCAATTTAATTTATTAGGGCAACATCTAACATCTGATGAAAAAATATAGGAGTAAGTAAGAAATATAGGAAATATAGGAGAATATCTGAAAAACTGAGAAAATACAGGAAATATATGAGAACTATGAGGCTTGCATAATGAACACGTTAAAAAAACAAAAGAGAAGAAAAAAATGACATTTTTAAGCATTTATTAAAGTAAAATTATCATAAAGTTTACAAATGATAGAAACTATCCTCAGACTTTGATTGATTCCATTTTTAAAATCTTTCTAACAAATCCGAAATAACTGCTGTTAAGAAAACTTTCATTAGAAAGAATTTGGTTATTTTGAACCATTCTTTCCCTCTATGAGTTATCAGGTTGCTAAGATTCTCAAACGTTTCAATTTCCAGGTGGTATTCTACCCTAAGAATAAACTATGTTTCTCTTCTATTAATGATCCCATTCATCCTCTTAACAGTTGTGGTATTTATAAAAATAACTGCAATTGCAATCTCTTTTATACCGGACAAACGCGACATGCTTTGTCATTTCGTTTAAAGGAGCATCAGAATTATGTGAAAAAGCAACAATAGGGTAGTTTTCGATTTTTCAATTTTATTTTTATATGATAGAGCAACAGACATGAACATCAACGGCGAAAAAATTTTTGAGCTGCGACAAGTAGTTTTTTTTAAAATAATTTTTAAATTTCAAGCGGCTGTGACGTCACTGGGCATTTGTTGGCGCTTTTGAACTTTCCACTAAGGCGATGAAAGGGCGAGAAGCTTTAGATGCGAGGAGCTCGAGAAACCGGTTTCTCCGGCTTCCGCACTGTTGTTCGCTCTGCACTGCCGTAATTTTTTTTTCTCGCCAAGTGATGCGTTCTAAAAATTTGACTACGGATTTCGCCAAAAAAGATCAAAACAATCACCCCTAGCAGAGTATTGGTTTGCTCTTTGATAAATCCAGTTTTAAATAGTGAATTAGTAGACTTTGAGGCATTGATTACGGAAGGAGAAAATCCCACGATGAAACGATAATATAGCAAAAATTTAATTTTTATGGATGAAAGGCTGAAAGTTACTGCCGTCTAACGTCACGGGTTTCGGTTTCAAGGCGCGCTTTTTTTGCGTGTGAGTTTTTTAAAAAATCATTAAGAATCAACCGTTGTGTTTTAAAATTCGGCAATGGTGAATTTTTGTGTTTTGTAAGCCTCTTAACAATATCTAGTAGTTAAAAAAGGGATATTCAGTAGGTCACAACTACCCTATTGAATAAGTCTAGTATTGCGCAACATTGTTGGGAAAAGAATCATTTTTCGATTTTAATTCTTTTCAAATTGTCCAAAAATGCCCCAACCCATCAGATCTTTATTTTTTCGAATCCTTCCATATTTGGAAAAACAGTTTAGACTTAGTTAACGATCTCAATGCTATTTCTTATTTTTCGGCTGTTTGGTGTCCATTTGTATAATTTTGCCTTTTCTCTTTCAAATTTATTCCTCTGATTTTGCTGGCATTTTTCCTATTTTCTACTTGTCTTTATTTTCCTTCTTGTTTTCTTCATTTACAGATTCGCTTTCTTTCATTCTGCTCTTTTTTTGTTCTTGTGGTTAACAGATTTAGCTTGGTGTTTTTTATTATGTTAGCCTTTTGGCTTATCATGTCGGCAATCAAATTCTTTCTTTCCATTTCGTACCTGGTAGAAAGCTTCGGTTCAATCTTTATTTTCCCAGTAGATCTTTTTGGGCTTAAAATTTTTTTATTGGTGTTCAGGTAATCCGCTATGTTTGCTTTTTAAGCTGTTCGCTTCTGTTTCCGTTGCTTTTGTCGGATGTCTGTGCATCCATAAGCTCAAAATTTTTTGCATTGAAAAAGTCATTCATGTAACGCTGAAACACATGTCTGCAGTATCCCTGCTTATTTGTGCCTCCTTAACGTTGTAATTTTCTCTACATACAATTATCATAATTTACATTTTAAATCTTTATGATAAACATATTATTAATAGCAATCAACGTATTTGAAGACAAATTTAAACTAAAAGTGATTTCAATTTTAATTTTTAAACTTTCATATTGAACACAGAATTTCACTTGAAAATTTTTTATTTTCAATTTTAATAAAAATAAAAAGACATTTTACTTATTTTCCCCTTAGCAAAGTAAAGTAAACATCAAAAATCAGGAAAATTTGATTCTTAAACCGGATGCAAAGAGATTGCATTATTGAAAATGAAGGCATCAAAAGTATAAAAGCGGCAAATAAAAGAATGTATTAATGCAAAACAATTTTAGACTGTCATTTTAACAGGTCTTGATGATGTATATTATTAATGATTATTGATATAATCGTGGAAAATTTGGTGTAAGGAAAAAATTTCGGATGTGGGAAGATAAAAGCATAACGAAAAATACTGGATTTCCTGTTTTAACTCACCAAAAATACCGGAATCCAGGTATAACACTCAAACACAATTCACCCTTTGGGATTAGTGGTGGTAGAACAAAATACTTAACAGAAAATAAACTTGCATAAACAAAATAAAAATAAGGAGTTTGTAAGGAGATAATGGCAAAATTCAGAAGTTTTAAGGGCCCTTATTTTCTTTTGTTAAAAAGCAGGAGTTTATAAGGAGTTTGTAAGGAGCGGTACGAACCCTATGCAATATCCTTTTGGCGCCAGTCAGGAGAACGATCTAGAAAGGCTTTAAATGCATCCATGCATTAGCAGAAAATGTGAACTTAATAGTAAAAGCAAAAATATTAATTCTGAAAAGTAATTGTATGCATATAGAAATGTACATTTTGAAAGATTAAGCAAATCCTTATTAGTAGAAATATGTTTTACTCTTTGCTATTTTGTTATCATTATTGTTTTACTATTCTGAACTGTATTTTCAGTTACAGTAATTTTACATTTAAATGTAAAATTTTACATTATATGTGTTGAAAATAAGCTTTTTTTTTTTTTTTTTTTTTTTTTTTAACGTTAAATCAATGAGTTATAAATAAGTGGACCAGTAATGTTGTATGTGGACCAGAACATGTTCGTATTGACTAGTACGAGGGATCAGTAGGCTTTTTTAACTAAACCTGTTTCCTAATCAAGTTGCTACAAAGCTTTTAGCCTATACACCTAATGATTTCATCAAAGAATTATAAAGATTTTAGGTGCAATTTCTTGATTATAAATTGAAACAAAAATATTACTACACCATAATAGAACCCCAAAGTTAAGATTGCTGTCGAACTATCGAAAAAAGATGTATCTAGCAGGGCAGGGCTAAAAATCTAAGCATATAGTTTTCAAAGGTCTTATAGAACTGTTGAATATCCAAAGTTAAAAAAACTATGAGATCAAAGTTAAAACTTCAATAAATTAAGCTTTGAATTTGATTCCTGTAAATAAAGCGCTTCTGTAGTGTAATATTATTCTGGCCCCCAGGAAAGTTTTTTCCACCGCCAAGCACAAACCCTAAGCAATAGGAATAATATTCGAGTCCTCCATTTCAGGCTTCACGGACCAACTATTACACATTGTTTAACTGGTTGGATGAGCTCCTGAAGAGCACTCTTTTTTTTAAAATCGAGCAATCCCTGGTCCAACATCCCCAGAGGTATTAATTTGGGAGAACTTTGTGACCAAATATATTTTCGTGATCTGCAAGGAAGAATATATTGCATCCATTTCAATCACTTATTTTGAATTCTAGGATATAATATACATAGCATTGAGATTAGTCTACTGATACTTCTTTGATAGGAGCTGACAACAGTATAGACTTACGAGACAGAGGTTATAGTATTAATTCAAAAAGAAAAGAGTCAAAATATTTCTACTGAAATTACTAAAACAATTTTCAGCCCAATTTTTTTACAAAATCATGAATGATTATTGTAGTACATTCAAATGGAACTCCGAATGAAAATTCAATCTATCATTGAAGTAAATAAATAGTCAAACGAATCTACCATATATATAGACAAAAGTTCAGAGAGGGAAGGGAGCATGAATAGAGGTTTGGGCTCTGGTCAAAAGTTCATCACAGTGGGGCTCTGATAAGAACTTGATTCGGTAAAATATTAAGCAACTGAAATGTTTTCTCAAATTATTAAACCAGTTTCAGAAAGGCATAATTTGATTTTAGTTTCAGTTTTGAAAACAAGTACAATTTGGATCTTTTTCTGATGAAAATTAGTGCCTAATAATAAAAAAAGCAACTCGTTATAAAATAGTTCATATAACACAATTGCACATTTACTCAATTTCTCGAAAATTAAAAACTACCACAAATTGAAAGTTAAGTACACTTTAATCACAAAGCAACAAGATAAAATGAATTAATTCAGCCCACCTATCATTCTGATTTGTACCTTCAACATTTACAGAAACCTCATTAACATTGGCTAAATTTGAGGTTACAGATTCAGTTGCATCAGTCATTATGAATTTAAAAGTTTAATATCACTGATAACAATAATTATTTTGTGAAGAACTTTTCAAAATAGGACAGCCACTAATTGCAACATCATTTAAAAAGAATGACAAATAACTACTTAACACGGAAGTAGAGTAAAATACGACTTTAACAAAAATGTAAAAGTAAAAATGCGAACAAAAAAAAAACATGTCAACAAATTTGTTGCCAAACAAAGCTCTCTATTTTAACTGTAAATAAAATTAATTTATAAAAGTGTGAAAAAAGAAAGTACTATGAATTGAAATGATGATCAAATTTAATTTATAAAAATTCAATGAAAAATAAAATTTAGTTTCAGTCTGTTTTATTGTTCTCATATTTATTTGATAAACCTGTAGAAAAGTGGTATGGACGTTATTCAAATTATTTATACATGAGGAAAAATAAGTTATTTGCAAGTAATATAATTTTGGAGCTAAGTATATGTAAGCTATAAAAGTTATGTTTTTCTTGCTGATTGCAGACGATTTATTTACTTTCTTATTCTGGATTATGCTGATGGCAACAGCTCTTTGGAAAAGAAAAAAACAATATTGTCGTTTGGTTTCGATGCTGCAGTGCGCATTACACAGGTCGGTCGAACACGGTAGTCGTCGGTCGTCGCTGACGCAAAGAGAAAACAGCTGAGGCAAAATAAATAAATAACGCAATCAAGTTGGCCGTCTGATGGGGGATTACAGTTTTAGTGTAAACTCGAGCGTTGCAGCTTTATCCCCAGTCGATTTTCAAACTAATTCCGGCAGCACATCCCTATTTTTCCCGAGCGAGCCGGTCGCGCATACGATGCAAGATGATTTGCTGCTCGATAAATCTACCGGCAACAAACTTCAGCAGCTGTCTCCTTCAACAGATTCCAATACAAATGGTGAACAAAATTTGGATGATTATTCCTTGCGAAATAAAAAAAATGAAGAATCAGATACTGATGATGTACAGAATGAGAAAAAAAATTTGGACTCCTGCTCCCCAGGAACTACAAGCTCACCCTTACAGCTAGGATTTTCGGAATCATCGAACACAATAAACATCACATCTACTGCACCTAGTTTTTGGTCAACTGTAGGAACTGATGATACTTTTGTTCAAGGAATACCCGCCATGAATGGCTCATTACCGTTCCAAAACTTTGCATCATCTACAAATCCCATTATAAGTACCAATATGGGACCTCAATTAAATCTTTCTCAACAACACACTCCGCAGAGACGTGCAATCACAGGTGCTCATAATTTTCCTCAGAATAGGCATCAGCCTCAACCTAACTTATTTAAAGCTTATACAAATTGGAGTAGCCCCCATCAGACTGCATGGTCTACACCCCAGACCCCAAATGCCCTTTCTGCATGGAATGCTGTCAACATCACAAACCACAAAAGGTCCGTGCCAAATATGAGTCCCATCTCACCCATGAAGAAAACACAAACAAACGTTGGGCAACCTTCTATGGTTATATCACCGTCCAAATTTCGTCGGAGTACTTCCATGCCTGTTGGGAAACCTTTTCCTCATGGACTTGGAGCAAATACCAACTATGATATGACTGGTGACGAAAACAGAGACGGAAACGTTATCATGCCTTTCCAGGTAATATTTCGCCTTCAAATATTGTTCTTTTTTTTTTTCTTATCAAAAATTGACTTGTTCTAAGAACATTGTGTTGATAACCAATTTTTTTAAAAATTTTGCATGAAGTGGCAAAGAATTTTTAAAGCTAAAAGCAGCTTTATTTTATTGATATGACGTAACATTAGAAGCCTCAGACAAGTTTGCAAATTTTGAAAATTTTCACCTTATGAAGCATTTGTTTCTTCCATTCTAATGAATGTTCTTTTCCTAAATAAATAACAATTTCATGTTTTTAATTTGTTTTTGCATAAGAAGTAACTTGAAATTAAGTATGTTTTATTTCTTTGTGGGTTGGATTTAACAATAAAACATATATTTTTGTAATATTTGAATAGCTTAATTATTTATGTCTAAAATATTCTTTGAGAATGAAGAACTAATTTCATTAGAATATGGATTTTAATCTAAAACCCAGTACTAAATGAATGCAATCTAATAGCAAAAAATGGTAGGTATTCTAAAGAATTCTATAGCATTTCAAAATTATTTTAATGCTGATGGAACATTATGTTCTAAATCATATTTTTTACTTTGTTTCCTTCTGGAAAAATTCCTTCTGATGTGTAAAATCTTGTTTAAGAAACATTTAAATGCACTGCTATCTATTCTGCAGAAATGTGAAAAATATTCTATGGAATTGCATGATAATTCCATAGAATATTCTTAAAAATTTTTTGAAAGCAGTTTCCAAATCATTGGTATTTTCAACTTTGAAGTATTATAGCTGAAATCAAATGTTTTAATTAATTACCTGAAGAATTTGAACTTATTATAGAAAGTGAATTTTATAAAGCAATGTATTTGATCAAAAATTTACATGATGAATTTAGAATTATGTCTGGTTTTATTCATTTTTTATAATGCTTAATACATTAAAGATTTAATATTATTTTCAGTAGAATTCTTTTTTATCATCATTATATTAGCATTTAGAACTTGCTAATGCTGATATAATGATAAGAATTCAATATATTTGTGTTCTATCTTGAACTTTTTCCCCATATAAATCATTTTCTTCAACACTCAACCCCCAACGATTTTAAGCTCCTATATTTTAAATGATGATTGATAATATCACACCTATCAATGATATATCGAGAGACTAATTTTGTAGGATACACAACTATGAAAGAAAGTTAATTTTATTTAGAATTATCTCTAGGTGATAGCTGAATAATATGCTTCATCCAATCCTTTTTTTTTTTCTATTCAAAAGCATTCAAAGACTCATCATTTTTATGAAATTTTATTTCATAAAATTTAAGATCATTTAAGAAATATAAAAAATATACCATTCAACAAATTTTCCATTTTATCAGGATCTTTAGAACTCAGGATCATTCTAAAACTTATAACACAAATGAAATGTTCAAGTTAAAAAAATAATACTACTAATTACAATCATTAAAAAAATGATTACATTAAATCCTATCACGATGAACTTCAAAGGCTCCCACGTTTTATTCCCTGAAAGGGATATTTTGTTGTATTGGTAATAATAAAAAATTAAAAAAAAATAGCCGTATTATTTTTTGACAAAGAATATTTTATCCCATTTTTTACTTTTTGCTAAATATTTGAGACTCCTTGTGACTAAGGATAATACTTTTCAGAAACATTTATAGTGCCCAGCTTTAAATGCAATTCAGACGTTAAGCAGTTTCTTAATACTTTATAATCAAAAATAATCATTCAGCATTCATGTCAGGGTACCCTCCTTCAAAACTCTTCCATTGCTCCTTCAATTTTGGAATTTTTTGTAGGGCCATTCTAACTCCTGCATTTTAAGTTTAAAATCACATAATCTTCATCTATGAATCATTCAAAACATATCAATTATTTCCTCCCTTTCAAATTAAAGAAAATACACGTCTGTGAACCTGTCCCCTGTCCAGCACCAAAGATGTCTGAAATTGAGTGTTTGGAATTTTAATTTCGACAAACTCCCAGGAAGTATTTCAGATCCAGGCCCTTCATTTGGATGGAGGGGAGTCAATTTATCCCCCGCGCCAACTGTGGGAAATCAATGTATTTACATGTTAGTGAGCATTTTTTTTTTTTTTGTCATTTACATCAAGTACACACACCCTTTGCTTGGGAGAGTTCGAAATGACGGGCCTGATTCCTTTCTAATATCATAAAAAATGGCCTACAATAGGCCTTTGAAAGATTCAATTTAAAAAATTCTATAGGGGAGAACTCCTGGACTTCCTCTAACATATCACTAAGGGTTGCATATAATTTTGTTTTTGAAACCTCAAGTTTTGAGACCCCATCTTTTCCCCTAATGATACCAAAAGTGACCTGCAAATGCATTTATAGGAGGGGCAGGAGGGAGAGAGAGTAATGCCACTTTCAGAAATATTTGTTTAATAATTGTAAAAATAATGCAAATTTATAGTAAATTGGTTTCAAATTGCAGTTAAAATAATCCTTCAAAATCTCATTTTTCTCCTTCAAAACTCCTTCATTTTTGTTTCTAAAATTGAGTATGAACCCTGACAGGATTTGTACGCTCCTTCAAAACTCTTCCACTACTCTTTCATTTAAGAAATTTTTTTGAAGGGCCTTTCAAACTTCTACAGTTTGGTGCTAGTTCCTTCAAAACTCCTCCTTTTTTACTGTAATAATCTTCGCTTATGACAGTCATTTAAGACATGACATATCAATTTTTATGTTCAGCCAATTAAAAAAAAATATTACTTCTGACTTTCCATATTACCATCAAAATTTTTACACTAAATTTCAAGAAGCAGACTTACATTTCTGATATGAGATCCCATTACCTCTCTCCACCCCCCCCCCCTTTAGAAAAAAAAAGAAACACCCATGCATTAAGAATTTTTACCCAAGAGGAGATTCTACCAAATGGAGCGACAATTTCAACTAGAATATTTTTTATTAATATTTTCATCTCGTTGACTCTTATCCTCAAATAAGAATTAATGTGTGCTTTTTTTCAACAACATCACTTTTCAGCAACTTAATTAGGGACATTATTGATGCATTTTAATGGTAGATTTTTTTTAATGAAATTTCACATTAAGTATAGCTTCTATCAGACAAGTATTCTAAAACTTCTCAAAGTTGTGTTTCTGCTTAAAGCAAAACGGTTACTTTTATAATAAACTAATTGGTTATAATAAACTAAACGGTTACTTTAATAATAAACAAACTTTATAATAACTATTTCCCCCAACTCACTCCCATTAGTGAAAGTATATTCGTCTATCATTTAAATATGAAATTTTTAGAAATAGTTGAGTAGATGTCACACATAAAATTATTACGCTGAAAAAACTTGATTAGGAAATAGCAATTTTGACATAATGAAAGTAGTCCTTCAAAACTCTTTTTGTTTAATTTCTGAATGGAGTACGAACGCTGATAACTACTATTCCTTTTCTGGTCCCACTCTGAAATATTTTGGAATTATTCAGTAAAAATCATGTTTTTTTTGTTTTTTTTTATAAGACGTATTTTATAGGTTTTATTTTTTTTAATGTTTTAATACAAAAATTTATTAAACAAGATTTTTTTCCAATTAGTTATTCAAGTTATCAAATTAAAGTTTATGTAATTTTCTTTAAAATGAGCTATTATACAACCCTGTCTCCCAAAAAAACTTGAGCTATTGCATTTTAAAGCAACATTATGGTAAATATTTTCTCATGTTGTTTGCTGTAGTTGCTGAGCCATTCATAGGCTCACTCTGAAAATTTTTGGATATGTTTATTTTAATGCATAATTTTCTTTTTTTTAATTTGATTGAACACTAAATCTTTAAAATTTTTGCACTTCAAAATTTTGTGAAAAAAAAAAAAAAAAAAAAAAAAAAAAAAAAAAAAAATATATATATATATATATATATATATATATATATATATATATATATATATATATATATATATATATATATATATATATATATATATATATATATATTGAAAGTAGTTTCAAGTTAGATATCAAATTAAAGTGCATATGAATTGATTTTAGAATTAGCTACTATATACAAATACAAACAAAAGTGGTGACAAGCAGCAGACTCTGGGCCTCATTAGGCTGATCTCAGTCAGTTTATTAATCCATAATGAAGATCAAGAGCTGCCTGAAAACAATTAATCCCATTGCAAGTTACAGCAGCTTCTAGCAAACTACTCCAAACGCCTACAGCTCTGTTGAAGTAGAAAATTTTCCTGATTTCAATACTAGCTTGGGAATCGAAAAGCTTAAAATAATGACCCCTGGTTTTGCTAACAGAAATTTAGCCCATACATATCCTCCATTTTAATAGACTTAAATAACGGGATCATATCTCCTCTTTCTCTCCTTTCTGAAGACTACACAACTCTAAAGCTTCCACAAAAGGGTACTGCTGGCTAGTAAAATATATACATATATACAGGGTGAGTTCGATCGAATCTGCAATACGAAAAGGGGTGATAGAAGAGCCCAAGTGGAGTATAGAACCACCCATTAGCGGTGTCAATTCGTAACCGTAACCGAGTTATGGTATATTTAAGGAAAATTCGCAAAAAAACAAAATTCTGAGAAAAAGACCAATTTCGGAAGTTTCTGTTGGGTCTACGCACAAAATAAGCACATATTTCAAAAGAGCAGAAAAAATCCTTTAAAGTGACATCTTTTTCATCAGGATAGTCGCACTTTATAGCGAGTTACAAGCTTTCAAACACTGGAAACACTCAAAAATGAAATTTCATCAAACTTTTCAGTCAAAAATTTCAGAAACAACCGTATGAGCTACAACCGGTCAAATGCACCAAAAACTTTCCCATTTTACTAGCTTTCAGATGATACAACAGAAAATCATATTGGGCTTCAAGTTCAGCAGATATTCTGGCTTTTGTTTGAAACAGTATGAAAATCGTCCTTTGTCAGAATATGGAAACCAGCAAAAAGTCGGACTTTTATGTTCTAAATTTTCTATTTCATGTAAGTGTACTGGTTTATTTATTCAAGAAAAGGAAAATTTTATAACCAAATATTAAATTGTAACACTTTATTAAGTTAATAATCACAACAGAAGATAACAACACGTAGAAACAAAGGAAGCATTACTTTAACGCGCTTTTCACAAAGAAAAATTCAAAATTAAATGAGTTACACTAACATCTATGAGTACATTTACATGTAAACAATCCTCAACATTTCCCAGAGCTACTGAAATTATCATCCCCCACACCGGATAGATGCCCTTGGCCTTTTAAGAGCAAAAACTACCGTCGCTCTCAATGAAATTTCATTTCTCACTTTTGCTACTGCTCCATCAAACCAAATGCGCAAGTCCTACAAACTGGTTGCATCTGAGCAGTAAACTGCTTGTTTCAAGAATCTCCAAACAAAGAAGTTCACTGGCGTCAGGTCTGGTGATCTAGGTGGCCAAGGAATAGGACCCAAATGACAGGATGAATGGACTCTATGAAATGAAATTTCATAGAGAGCGACGGTAGTTCTCGCTCTTAAAAGGTTAAGGGCATCTATCCGGTGTGGGGGATGATAATTCCAGTAGCTCTGGGAAATTTTGAGGATTGCTTACATGTAAATGTACTCATAGATGTTAGTGTAACTCATTTAATTTTGATTTTTTGTTTTTTTTTGTCAAAAGCGCGGTAAAGTAATGCTGCCTTTGTTTCTACGTGTTGTTATCTTCTCTTGTGATTATTAATTTAATAAAGTGTTACAATTTAATATTTAGTTATAAAATTTTCCTTTTCTTGAATAAATAAACCAGTACACTTACATGAAATAGAAAATTTAGAACATAAAAGTCTGACTCTTTGCTGGTTTCCATATTCTGACAAAGGACGATTTTCATACTGTTTCAAACAAAAGCCAGAATATCTGCTGAACTTAAAGCCCAATATGATTTTCTGTTGTATCATCTGAAAGCTAGTGAAATGGGAAAGTTTTTGGTCCGTTTGACCGGTTGTAGCTCATACGGTTGTTTCTGAAATTTTTGACTGAAAAGTTTGATGAAATTTCATTTTTGAGTGTTTCCAGTGTTTGAAAGCTTGTAACTCGCTATAAAGTGCAACTATCTTGATGAAAAAGATGTCATTTTAAAGGATTTTTTCTGCTCTTTCGAAATATGTGCTTATTTTGTGCGTAGACCCAACAGAAACTTCCGAAATTGGTCTTTTTCTCAGAATTTTGTTTTTTTGCGAATTTTCCTTAAATATACCATAACTCGGTTACGGTTACGAATTGACACCGCTAATGGGTGGTTCTATACTCCACTTGGGCTCTTCTATCACCCCTTTTCGTATTGCAAATTCGATCGAACTCACCCTGTATATATATATATATATATATATATATATATATATATATATATATATATATATTTTGACGAGTTCCAGAAAATGAATTACTCATTAATAATGAATGATACATTAAAAAAAAACCTATCAAAATTTGAAAGACCCGAGAGTAAGATCTGAAAGTTTCATGGAAATCTGAGATGGTCAAGTTTAGTGCCTTGCAGATCTTACACTGTGTAATAGAGATGCGCAAAGAGAACAAAAAAATTTCTCAAGTCCCTGTAGAATAGAAAAGTTGTGATTGGTGAAAAGAAAATTAGCAAAAACAAAAATTGAAATAGGATACAGCTTCAGAACTTACACGGAGTGTTAATATTTTTAAAAAATGTGCAATTTCAACGCTTTTTTCATGACCCCCCCTCCCCCCCACACACACAAGTATTTTTGAGGTAAGGTTTTTTCTTTTCCTTAAAGGGCTATGTTCCAAAAACGTTGGAAAAGATATTACCGCAAAAGGAAAACGATTATTTAGTGGGGTTTAATTAGAGGTAAATATTGCAAGAGGGTGTTTTAACAATCACTTAAAAATTTCATGCCTTAGGAGATGAAGAACCTATTTCAGGTTTTTTTTTTTTGAATTTTGAAATTAGCAGCTTTTTTACATACATCATCGTTTTTATTGTTCATACAACTTGTGTGTCAAACACACAAGTTGTAAATCGCCAATTGTTTTTTAAAAAACAAGTTTTTCGTCAGAATTTTAGCTTGCTTTTGTGATATAGTTTTGTTAAGGAGCAAGAAGGGCGCATCGAATGCTAGCTTAAGAGGGGTAGTGCGCAGCGCCCTCCTAAAAGAGCATTGAAATCTCTCATTCCCCTCTGCCACTAGAACGAGTGTGGATAGCTTGTACTACAAAACTTTGTGAGAAATAGTATTATCCGATTTCTAAAATTTTCTGTTTTGGGTTTTTTAATTCTATACCAATCTCCATATATTATTTCTCTAAGCCGAATCCTATACCCGGTCGACACTCGCTCATTTCTTTATCGAATTGCAAGAAAATTTATGATTTTGAAGCTTATCCCGCGGGCTATTGACGAAAATTAGACCCACCCTCTAAAAAGTGTCGGTTCGTTTTTTATTCGAACTTCAATTTTTGGGTACAAAATTGACTCTATCTAGCGAAATAATTGTCGTATCGTCTCCATTTTGATTTCATTCGAAAGATTAAAAAAAATGCGTTCTTTAGAACGTTTCTCCGCTAGCGCCGCGTAACGAGAATCTCGAAAATCCATGTTTAAGCGACTTATAAGCGATTAAAGTTTGAAAAAGTTAAATTTTTTGCTCAACTGTCAAAATCGTTACATTGTTGTTCAAATCAATTTTAAATGCGACATTTCAAGCCAAGGCTTAGCTCGGTAAACCTTAATTGTAACTTTTATTGTTTCAAAATACTATGGTAGTTTTGCGATAACGTTAGTATTTAGTTTAGTAGTAGCCTTGGGTATTTGATTTTAATATAGGGTATCACTTTTGTAGTAGTTGTAAAAGTGAACGTGTCTTTGATCTCTTTGAAAAGTTGTCAGAACGACGGCAGTAGATGGCGATGTTGTGCAAATGAAGCCAATAAAAATTGTCGTATTAAATTTTAAGTTTAGAGGTTTTTTTTTTTTTTGCGGAATTCCGCACGGGTCACCTAGTCACAAATATTCCTCTAGTCTCGCCAGCGCGACTCGAAAAGAAAAAAAAAAAAGTTTGTTTCACACCACCCTAGTGCACATTTTTTCTTTTCCTACCATTTTCTACCCCATTCTTTGAAATTTAAGTTTTTTTTTTTTTTTTTTTTGTAGTTGTTACGGAGTTGATATTTATTATGGTCTTTAGTCTTTACTATTTTCGTTTATTTCACTCCTCTGAAACGAATTTCATTCCTCTAAAAACTTAAAGGGGCGTTTTCATGCTTTGAAAAACAAAAGAAAATCCAGCAGCATCTCTGAGAATACGTATGGTCTGTATCTCTGTATAGAATCTAGTTGGTGTGTATTCCTTTTCAGTTATAGGCAGGACAGATCTTTCAAAAGGAATCTTCACTCCTTATGTGTAGGAAATAATGTTCATTTCAATGAAAACTGAAGTAATGTCATAAATTGGCCTAATGTCGTCAATTTTTTTTGTTGTGCCAAGTTTTCAACAAATTTGGTGTCAGCAATGAAATGTTGAATCCAGTGTCAGTGTGGCGATATTTAGCGAATTTTCTCTTACACCAAATGTTAAATACGTATCTAAATTTCTATTACGAATTTCTGTAAAACTGTTTTCACTGCTCGGGTTCGCAACAACTTAGGGAAAGAAAATCTATTTAATTTATCACTCTAACGCACTTTTATCCTGCGTTTTTGTTCTGTTAACACGTTTCATTTGAAAAGAAATAATACAACGTTAGAATGCTAATATGTAACAAATAGTATTTTCGCAAATTTTGTATTTTGCCGTCGTGTTGTTAATTTCGTTTTCACTTTTCAGTATAAAGTTTTTTTTCGTTTTAATGTTTCGTTTAGTTTTTGTTATTACAGTTTCAGATTTCAGACGTGTACCAAAGTCAGAAGATTTCTTAAAATTGTAAAGAGTTACTCTCTACCTCTATATTTAGCGTACTTTATATGCGTAGAAAAGTGTGTACAAAACATTCGTTCAAAAACTAAAATGTCATTTAAAAAATACTAGTATTTCTAATGCTAGTGCTTGAATGCACTCGCATGTTTTATTTTTAATTATCATAAACTAAATTATTTAATAGATGTGCAAGGAAGTCATATAGTGTCCGCTTCATTTTTCTTTCTTTTTTTTTATTTTTAAGTTCGCAATAAGTAATTTTTCGCAGGTTGTTTTCACCAAAGTCGCGTCTTAATTTATCCCCAGAAGTAGTAATGGATATTTCGAGCTGTTTGATCGATGTTGGGGAGCATAAGTTTCACATCACATTTGTAATGCCTCATTGTATGCAGTTTGAATAATTCCGTTTTCAAATTTGAATAAATTTCGGTTTTTAGTAATTACAAAAATAGGCTTTTTAATGACCGTTCAAGAAAATCATGTGTTATTAGATCTGATGTTATCATGGACATCAGATCTCTTTTTTTATTTTCTTTCTTTATTTATTTCTTTATTATTATTATTTTATTTTATTTTTTTTGTGAGGGGGGGGGGTGGAGGGTTGCATGTAACAGAGCTCGCACTGGACAAAAGAAGTGTGAAAGTTCTACACTGCCATGCTAAGCACAAAAGTCGTGTCTGTACTTATCATCAAAATTGAGTTATGATTACTAGGGGTTTTTTGTCACATAATTTCACCTAAATACATAGTAAGTATTTAGGTTTCATAGTTATTTGTTAGTAAGCAGTATCTTTTTTAAAAATTTGAAAGAATTACATGTGAATCAAATATGCGAAGGCACAATACTTGAAACTTTAATTTATCGTTTTGAACACAGCTGCAGATACAACTCTGCCCTAGGCACGGCAGAAAAGTTATCAACACCTTTGTTTGTGCGTCAATATCTTGAATTTCGCTTTTTATGTAAAAATACCTGTAAAATTTAAAAGAAGTACGGGCCACTAGAGCTCTTTCATGCTAATTATATCGTCCTGCTTTGCAGCAATATGTTGTTGTAGAAGTTCAAAAAGTTTAAGGCTCTCAAATTTAGTTGTTTGTTTGGGTGATGTACGAACAAAATTTCAAACAGATGAGAAAATTTATCGTGTCCAAAAAAAAAAAAAAGAAAAACATTTTGCCTTTTTAATTTTCATGTTGTTTCAGTTTTTACATATTTTATCGGGGCTGTCGTAAGAGGCGCTAAAAATTAAAGGGGAAAAAAGAGATACGGAATGTCTTCAAACAACACCGACTCCATTTCCGCAGCCCACTATTTTATGCGTTCGTTGTAAAGTTGATAAAAATTACCCCGCCCTAAACAGGACTTTAATTATGGAGGTTAAATGAGTGACCAAGAATCTCGTAATAACATCGAATTAATCCAATAACGTTGGGAGCAGGATTTTCAATCATCAGAAATGTATTTAACGACGGCTGCCGTGCACCTTTACTAGTACTTTTTTCTGTTTCTAATCGATATGCCGTATTGGACGTCAGAGCGGTGTTTGCATTCGGCTTTATTGTGTGGGCAAAAGGTTCTTTGCTGCTGGCTCGGAGCCAAATTTGGGATGTTAATGCAATCAGCTGGGATGCAGGATTCGAGCATTTCTAATAAAACAGACAAGAGTGAGAATGTCACGTGATTAATGCGGAAGAGAGGTAAAATACCTGCGTTCTTGCACACGCACCCGCACACGGCGCGCCTAAACTCGTGTAGATAAGTTGTCGTATTTCATTTCTTTTCTGGAAGGTCATGGTCTAACAGACCGCTGAGTCTTCCTCGAATGTCTCCATTTCTTGCACCGAAATAGAAATAGATAGCACACACGTATCAGCGAAAGAACATAATGTATAGTCGAAATCGATGAAGCGTAGCAATATTTTTTGTATTCCACCTTTTTTACCTTTTCCCTGTGAGCTATATGTGAAAAAATGGATAAACGTGGTTTTGTTAATGTGTGTATGTACTTCCTTATACATCCAAATCCAGTTTGAGTCAAACCTTCTTCAAATTCGGTGCGAAGGTATTTCAATGCCCCAGAATTGTCACAGGAGTTTTTCGAAAATTGAAAAAATCCTCCATACTTTAAATTTTGGGTTACAAAATTGTATAAAATTGTTCTTTTGTACATGAACGAATTTTCTTATCATTTCGAAATGTATACCACATTAAGCAGGGGAAAATTGCACCTGATGAAGGTTTTTTTTATGAACCCTAAATGTTAATGAGAATCATTTGGTACATTTATTTCAACTAATTTATTTTAAAAGTCTTACCTCAAGTTACCAGACTATCAACGATACTAATACAATTATAACATGTTCCAGTATGTTTTCATCTCCAAAATCGCAAAAAATAGCCGGTTTTTTATGACTATCTCCGGTAATCAAAGTCCTTCCAAAGAAAAGAAAAAGATAAGACCGTTCTTATGGCAAGTTCGAATTTTTTGATACCTTGTTTGACCCTTACTTTTCTGTCGCTCTTGAGGCGATCGTTTGGTGAAAATATTAAAACTTAATATATCTTTCACACTGTTAATTTGCATGCAATTAAGTTGATTATAAATCCGCTTAGTTTTTCAAAACCTGAAATTGAACTAAGCACATTGGATTCGAGTGTCTTCGTATTTTGATATTTTTATGCAGAATATTTTTGTAATATTTGCGTTATTTTAAACTGTCACACTATAAGTAAGAAATATTTATAGAGAAAGTGTATTACTTGTTATTATTTTGCCCCCTCTGCTGAACATTTTTAAATCTGACGTATTTTATAATCTTTGTTTTGAAGATCAATTTTAAACGTTTTGAAAATGGCGTAAGTTCTGAGGTGTCAAACTTTGGAAGATCTTTACAAGTTTTTGAGCTCAGACAGTGTGCTTATGACTGTAGCTGAATGCAACGTGTATATTAGGGTGGTTCAAAAAAAATTTTTTTTTTTTTGCTATGGACCAAGGCTCACACTATTTTTGTTTACATTTATGTATAAGATCACTCCACTAAAATTTCAGCTCCCTACTCTTAATGGAAGATGGTGCTCGAACACCCTTCATTTGCACGCTTTTTCGTAATTTTCACAATTTTTGAGTTTTTCAGACTAAGAGACCATTTTCTTGGAAAATAATTTTTTTTTTCAATTATTCTCATTTTCCAATGCATAAATATTAATTCAAACAATTGGAAAGTTTCTCAATCGTTTAAATCTATATAGCAACACCTTTGATACAATCGATTATTTAGTAGATCGCAGCATACAATGCAGATTGCAGTACTACTTGTCTACATGTTGTGCTATGATTTTCGAAACTTACGCTTGCAAAAGTAGAGTTGTGGAAGAGCTGTGCAAAATGTTTTTTATGTTTTTAAAGTAGTAGGACGCAAAGAAAAAAATTGCAAGATTTAAAGTTTTAAACTAATAGTGCTAACAGTATCACAAGAAGAATGAATTAAATTATAAAACTAATTGCACAAAATAAGCTATTGTAGCTAGTCTGGCATAGAACTGATCTGAAATTTAAGCAAAGATATTTGATCCATGCTTACTTTGGCCATCATATTCCTCACAAGTTCTATTCTTTTTGATAACTTTAAAGCGAAAAAATGTTTGGCAAAGTATTAAACAAAAAAAAAAAAAAAAAATGTTGCACATAGAACTTAGAAAATACTTTAACAAGTTTGAAATTTCAACGTTAAGCTTTTTATAAATCTATAGATAAATCTATGATCACTCTTGCTGATTATAAAGACATAATTGAGACATATTATTAGTCAATTAGGGAACCTATCTGAGAAAATTCAGTCTCTTATATGCCTCAAAATATTTGTGTTCCTATATAAGAAAGAGATTTTTCATTTAATCACCAGAGAAAAAACCTAGGTGCAACACTTTCTACAGTTTTAGCGCCTTTTTGTACAGTAAAACAAATAGATTGAAAATTAATAGATGCTCCATTTGCTATTAAAACTTCTGGGAATATCTGAACTTGGAAAAAACCTTATAAGATATGAACGACCTGGAAATTGAAATAACAACTAGGACAGTTTTATTAAAGTACTTGTGACACCTTTCTGGTGAATTAATTAGTTTGACTTAGTTTTTCGTATCAAATTCTA
Organism: Uloborus plumipes; assembly: GCA_038373865.1. Lineage (NCBI taxonomy): Eukaryota > Metazoa > Arthropoda > Arachnida > Araneae > Uloboridae > Uloborus > Uloborus plumipes. The sequence continues at coordinate 75,064 of JAXGGA010003382.1, forward strand.
GTTGAAAGAAAAGCAAGTTATTACAGGAATAAAATTGTGAAATATAACAAGTGTAGTACAGAACAATTGGATTTTTTTCAAACATGAATATTAGGGATTATTTTCTAACATTCTTCATCCTATACACCCCAACAAATGCAAATATAATATCAATCACAGAATTAAAAGAAAAAATTAAAATAAATAAATAATGGTGAATAACGTTGCTGAGGAAAATGTTCAAATGATTCAAGAATTTAACAGAATTTTTTTTAATAATGAGGACAATAAGCAGTTTCTTTTACCTGCTGTTGAAGAAAATTGAGTACTTATCCTTGCTGAGACAATAAAATATTCAATACTAAAAGTCTCTCTCTCTCTAAAAAAAAAATCTATATATAAATATACATAGAAAGTTGAATTGCATAGCAAGAAGTTTAAATATTTTGACTTTAATTAAAAACTTCTAGCAAATTTCAGTATAACAACACTGCTCGGCACAAAATGAACTTCAAGTGTATTTGACATTATTCTTGCTATTTCGTATGTAAAATGCCCCACTGAATCTAAATATGATCTTCGTTTCCCCCTTCACGGTAATCGCTCGAACATAACTGAAATGAATATAAATAATACTGAAAGGTTCTTTACTGAAGGAAATCTGCAGTGCGACTCATATGTAACATGCGATGTTTCCAAGGTTTTTAAAAAAATTTTACAGCTTGAAAAATTTTTTGGACGTGGCAGTCATAAAAAGCAGTCCGATATTATTGTGTTGCACCAAAAAGTTAGTGTAAAATTTTGAAGCTGGAAAAAATGAGTTGATGATATGTTAAATATTTTACGGAGGGGAGGGGAAAATAGCCCCTTGAGTCTCCTAACTTGTGAAAAGTGTTTATGATTTTGAACTTTTCATCTCTCTAGCCCTATAGAAGAATGTTAATGGTATATGGGTGATTCTCCAAAAACCTGGTATTTTCGACTCACAAACTCTATAAAAATAAAAATGCTTAAAAAAATCTAAAAAAAATCATACTTACTCTTTGTTAGGAGCTTATTAAGAGAAAAATAGAGGGAACTCACTTTAAGTATGCTACACCCCCCAAAAGGGGGGGGGGTCAATTTTTTCAAACCGAGAGAGTGACAAGAAGCACTAAGCGAGCAAACAAATGAATTTTATCAAGGATTATCAGAAATTTTACAACAATAACAAAGAAATAACTTCAACATGAATGAAAAACTATGTTTATTGTTGACAAACAACACTAATTTAAAACCTCCTTAAACGAACACTGTTTTAAGAGATGCAGCATCCGACAAATTTAATATTTATATAAATTAATTCATCAATATTCGAACATGTATAGCTATTACTTTTAATGTAATTCTCTAAGTGTTTTATTTCTAATTGGTATAATTAATTAAATTAAGCTGTCACAATAATTATTGTTGCCTCTATCACTACCATTGTTAGCATCAGTTTCAAAATAGAATTCAACTAGAGCTTAATTCTAAACCAAAATAGTTAATAACAATTTTCAGAGTAAGTACCAGGTTTGTTAATTTAAATTATCCAGTTCAGAAAGGTAATTTACTTCAGGCAAAAAATCTGTTCTCTAAAATGAATCTACAACAAAATTTAATGTAACTTCATTCACCTATTCGAGTAGCGTTAAAGTTAAAAAATGTCTAACCGACAGATTTGTTTTGAAAAATTCGCAAGAAACAAACAACTAAATAAAAGAATTATTTTACAGTTACATTTTTTTAATTTATCGTCTGTCAACTTTTTATCATAATCTTAGTTCTAAACTAATGTTTGGTAAATAAATCCATCTATTCTACCGGATGTTTTACCAGTGCTTTAAAAGTAATGCTAGAGTGACATTTTTTTTTGCGCCAGGAGAGGGACATTTTTTTGCGACAGGAGAGGGACATTTTAATCAAAAAAGGCTGATATTTCTACCCGGAATTATATAGAAGGTAAATAATGGTATTTTTCTCTTTTATCCTCTTAACTCAATTACACACTGCAGGCAGAATTATTATTTTTATTTTATTTAGAACAGAAATGTTGGCCAGGAGAGGGACATCGAAAATGTTACATACCTCATTTTGAACTAAGGAAAAATAATACGAACAGCAGACACATTCTATGGACAAAATACTCTATGAGTCCAAAGAAGTGATGAGAATAAACAGTGTTATAGTACTGCAGATTCAAAATTCCTTCTTTTTGCCTTTAATAATTGAACCAATTTGTAGGCCAGGAGAGGGACATGCAATCTGGGGACAAACTTCAAAATGATGTACCTGATTATATAACCATTTAAATAAGCTAAAACAACACTATATTACACTCATAACTATACATAATTCAACACTACAAGTGGAATTTATGCAATGTTCACGTAAAATTTTAAAATAATTTATTTACATTTTAGAAACAGGGTGGGACACGTAAAAAAGGTGACTTTTTGGCTATTCAAAAATTTTTGTAGAAAAAAATAAATGAAAAATTGCTTTGATATGGATTGAATAACATCAGAATAAGTATTTCTAACAATTAAAAAAATAAAAAAACTTTCTAGGTCAAATAATTTTTGTGCTGTCCTACGGGGACATCATATTGTTCGGATTTTGGAGAATCACCCATATATGTTACGCTTCCTTTCCCTCCAAATAATATCTATGAAATTGTCGAAATCTGATGAAAATAGGAGGGGAGGGGGGGCGCTATTTTCGAAAAGTGGGAGGCAATGGGGGAAAAGGGCGGCCATATTTGGATTCAGGGGATCATTGAATATAAGAATCAGCTAGAATGATAGCAAAACACCAGGATTTTTTTTTTTTTGCCGCTCAACCGAAAAAAGCTTGAAATTGACAAAAACTGGAGAACTATTTGAGCTTTGAGCACCGTCTTTTTATTTAAGTAGGAGGTTGGAATTTCGGCAGTATATTAGGGTGGGTGAAGGTAAAAAAATGAGCCACAGCCGTGACCTCTAGGACAATTTTTTTTTACCATAATTTTGTGAACCACTCTAGTGTATATGTAATAAACTATTAAGAAAGGAACGTCACTTAATTTCTGGTAGTCCTTTAATGTTCGTTGATCTGCAAGCTTTATAATTACAAGTGTTATTAAATACGATATTCTTTGTCTCGCCGCCAGTTCCCCTACATTTTTCAAAAAAGTTGAACTGCTTTACAAAATTTCCTTATTTAACTGAAGTTTTGTACCAAGCCTGAATAAATTCCGTTAGCTAAGATTAGAAATGATGTCTAAGTAGCCTGTAAGAATATTATAGCAATAATCGTCATAAAAAGCAATATTTTTGAGTTTTTTTGTACTCAATCAAAATTTGTAAAATCAATGTAACCGCAGCCACTCCGTTATAATTAAAAAAAAATTCTGAAAAAAGAAAGACATATTGTGTATACGATCTTTCAGATCTTTAGTCATATACGCTTGTGAAGCATTCCGTAACGATGTTTTCATATAATTTACCTGTATTCAGCCATGCATCACAAACGCGCCAACTACGTTAGGTTCAGAGTTCAGACCGAATGCAAAACGCCATTTTAAGTTTTATGACGTGATGCAGTTTGTTTTATATTTTGTGTAATGACAGCTCTGCACTTATATTTTGAGTTAAAAACTAAAATAGTATTTCCGTATTTCCGGTTAATTTCGAGAAGATTTTAAAATTATTTTTCTGTTTGTTTTCCAATCCAAACTACTTTTTTCCTAATTTTAATGACCTTTCAATGTGTCAACCGTTTTTCTTCACTTGCTAGTCGCTCTCATTTAGTTTGTATTGCTTTTTAAAAAGATCTTTCGAACAATTTGGTCAATTTCTTCTTCTAGTGTACGAAATAGAGAATTATATATGGGTGATTTGCAAAATATTGGAGAATCATTCAAAATCGTTTGGCGGCTTTCTAGAATTTTTCAAGTTTTATGTATGTTTGGTTTGATATTACTCTTTTGTTGCAAAAAAAAAAAATTACCTTCCAATTGAAAGCACTTTAAAACAACAGAATAAAAGTCTGGAATATCATTAGCATCACTGCCCGTAACTGTTTTGTTGTTTAACGACTTCATTTTTGAAATATTACAAACCTATTTAAGACCAGAAAAGTGTCATACTTTGCTAAAGTGAATTTAAATATATTATTTTTTCAAAAAAAAAAAGAAAAAAACATTTGTTAAAAACAACCTTATAATTCTCAACAAAGTTAAAGTTTGTTCTTCATGTTTCATTTCAAAGACAGTTAGCAATCATTATTTCATTTTTACAAACAACAAAAAGTTTGAAACGACAAGGTTCTTCCAGGAAACAGATAATTACTTTAGATTAATGGGCAAATAAAAGCATCTGCGGTATTTTATGAGCAAAAGTTAAGCATTAGATTTGTTCAATAATTCTATGTTATTAAAATAGATTATAATTTTCGTAATCGGTTTGTGATTAAAAAAAATGTTTTTACTGATTTGTATATAACTTAAATATGTTAATGCCGTTGCAAGTATTTTGTGTTGGCTGTGTTGTAATTTTATGGTTTGTAATCTCATTTAAATTAAAATTTGTCATTCATATGTATTTTATTGCCCGTGCCAAATAACAAATAGCTCCTTTTATTTGCGCATATTGTCTTACCGAATTATCTTAAGTTGAATTAAGCATATAAAACCGCATTTAATATTAATATTTCAATGAATTTGCTTTCATTGTTCTTACTTAAAGTTTAATGATAAAATTATACACTGAAATTAATGACATTATAATTGAATGGGCTCAAAATTACGAAATCTAATTGCGAAATTTTATGCAACACAGTAATTCCATTGTTGACTACATTTTCGTCAGATGTCTTATCAAAAAAAAAAAAAATATTTAAGTTTTTAAAACTTGCAAAACAATAAAATAAAATGCATTATATTCAGAAAATAGCCTTCATGCCCTGAATTTAGATTTAAATGAGCTGTTTAGTATGACATTTGAATCTTTCCGCCTCCAGCGATTAGGTGTTAATCTGTCACACTCTCGGTTTTTTTTCGAAGATTATTTTTCCTTTAAAAGTGAATGTTTAATAAAGTTAATATCTCCCCTCGCTCCATTATATTAATGTTATCCGAACCCTTATTATATATTTGTATTGTTCAATTCCTATTAGTGTGTTAGAGCCCAAATTACATACCTACATTAAATTAATTTACTATAGCTGAAAGCTTTGTTCTTGTGTTAAATTAACTCGTAATAGTCTCATTAGAATCCCCTGTTAAATTCGAAATAGAGACATAGAAAATAAAAAGTTTAAAAGAAACGATTGCAATTTAATCGCACTAAATTGAGATATATCATTCATTTGATATAATCTGTATTATCGACATGTATTAAATGTTATTTTTACACACGAAATAAACTTTTTTTCTGAGTTTCATTTTCTGTTACCCTTTACTCTAAAATGACTCTTAACTATGAAGGATAATTACAGTTTGGAAATATATTATTGTTGTCTATAAAAAAAGATTGCATGTATTTCAAATTAAGGTTTTGAAAATCTACCATTGTAATTCAGAAAATACGGCAGTTACATGTCCTGCTATCGCCGTTCTAATATTGTGTGCGGCTCAAGCAAACCGTAATTTTTATCTCTTGCGTTTCTACTCAAACGCTATTTTTAAACACAATTCCCAGTAGAATGCTGTCAACAAGTAACTTACTCTCACTTTCTCGTGTGAAATGGTGTGATCTATTTTTATGAATGAAACTTAATAGAATAATTTCGTACTTGCATAAGTTCAACGACTTCTTACGCCTCAATTATAAATCAGTATTACTCAGGAAACTTGTCAAAAAATAATTTTTTTATAACGCTGACCAAAAATTCAAATTAACCCCAATTAATTAATTTATCATTATTATTTATGCTTGCGTACACAAACCATTTGTGTAATTTTATTAATAATATAAGTGTAAATGGAAATAGTAAAAATAAACAACGCTTTTTTTAGGAGTACCGGAAAAGGTGATTTTGTATTTTTTACGATTTTTGTAATATTTCCGTAGGCGTACGTTAGTAAGTAATTTCTGTTCAGTTTCTGTAAACTTCGTATAAGGTGTCGGTGTCTGATGCTTCTGGGAAGTAAAACACCACATCATAATTTAGCAGAGGCTTCTTATAGTGAAAATTAAGATTGTTTTATCTTGCCATTGTAATTCAATTCTTGCTGCATATTCAGATGGCAGTTATCTAATCTGATGACACGCCATCTCATAATGAAATAATTTTCAAATTGAAAGATATACTGTTTGAGAAAACCTTGATTAGCGGATTGACGAAGTGTGAATTTCGTGGATTACTTATTAGGTGCAGTATTGGTATTTTTTTCGTATGCTTGGTTTTTTTCCCATTGAATACAATAATACTGTATGCTTAACTTCGGGTAGATATGTGCTGTAAACATGACTGGTATTTCATGTTCTGTTTCAGATTTCATTACTTTTTCCGTATTCTTCTATTTTAGTCGATTTTTTTTTGAATATTTTAAACTATCATTTCTAATTAAATAAAATAAATAGTTAAAGACTAACTGAATTGTCGAAAAAAATTTTAAAACTTTTTTTCATAACTAGAATTTAAACTTTTTTATGTAAGAAAAATGGCAGCGTGCAATATTTAAACAAGAAGTTCTGTCAAGAACTAAATGAGCCTACTTTCCCGTACATCGACATCGGCATTCTAGCATCTGATCATTATTCTCTTGATTATCTGAGACTGAAAATTATGTCAAACATACCTTTTTAGCACTTAAAGCTGATTTCTAAAAGCAAAATATACCCCTCTCATTAGATGAAATAGACACGTAAAAAGTAAATAAACGAATAAATAAAGTTTTTTTGCACCTTTTAAATAATGTAACTGTTACAGTTCTTAAGTAGAAAAAATCCTCAATCGTTAAAAAATAAATAAATAAATAAATAAAAGTACAAAGAGCATCAAAACACATTTTATCAAACAAAGAAAAAAAAAAGAAAAAGAAAACTCGTCCGTTAATAAAATGTCTCGAATTTCACTTTTAATCCGTTGCCAGTTGTTAAATATAAATAAAGAATAAAATGCTCTCGGGAATGAAAAATTTTTGTTACAAAAAAAGTCGTCTGCCAAAAAAAAAAAAAAAAAGATAAAAGATAACTAAATAAAATACAACAAATGAATAAATAAACAAAAAATCGTCTGCACAGTCAGTCATTTTTTTTCTGAACCTGCATTTCCGCCATGTTTGCGGAGTCGAAGTCGGAATCAGAATCCTCACAGAAGGTTATTCAGAAAAGTACGTTACAAATATTATTTATCAAAATCATTTTCTTACAAAGTTAGTTTGAAGAAAATCCGACTTTAAGTTCAGGATCAACATTCATCTTAAATTCCCCGTAGGCGCTAATGTTAAATTTTTTTTCTGAACGGTTCAATATGGAACGAAAAATGGTTCAAATCAAAAAGCAAAGTATGGGAATGAGCCTCTCCGAGATCTTTCAAACAAAAAAAGGTTTATTCCATTCGGACGGTTCACTCAAAAGTTATTAGGTGGGGAAAGGTTGCTTGAATAGTTCAATGTTGAGCGAAAAAATGTTCAAATTGAGAATTTAAATACGGTAATGAAGTATCCTTGCTGAGATCCTTGAAACAAAAAAAAAAAAAGTTTATTTAAATCGGACTGTTCACTCAAAAGTTATTAGGGGTGACAGCTTGCTTGAGCATTTCAATGTTGAACGGAAAACTGTTCAAATCGGAAATGTAAATACGGGAATGAAGTATCCTTGATAAGATCTTTCGAACAAAAAAAAGTTTGTTCAAATCGAACTGTTCACTCAAAAGTTAGCATCGCGGGACAGGTTGTTTGAACGGTTCAAAGTTGAACCAAAAATTGTTCAAATCGAAAAATCAAATATGGGAATGAGCTGTACTCACCGAGATCCTTCCAACAAAAAAAAGTTTGTCAAAATAGGAATGTTCATTCAAAAGTTATTAGGGGGGGGGGGGACAGACCGACCGACCGACCGACACACACAAATTCCCCATCTTAATACCCTACTTTCAAATTTTTATTTTTTCGATGTTCATTTTACCTTTTTATTTCTTTTTGCTTTTTTTTTCGGACTTGGCGATATTTTTTAGATGCATTAAGCCACTTTAATACTTTTTTCGTCTTTCTTTTATTTTTATCGGGAAAGTAGGCTAAAAAGGAGGAAACTAGCAATTTTTGTAAATAATGGTCACATATCAATTAAGCTAAAAAGGAATAGCACTTTTTTCAGTTTTTCATCAAATAAACTACTTCTTAAGTATACAAGCAATATTCCAACACTGCTCTTCCTTTGGTTATCTCCGTCCTGGCTTATGGGCAATAACTTATTGCATGTTACTTCTTGAGTAATTTGAATTCTTCAATGTTTATTAATTTCTAATAAAAAAAAAAGTGTTAAAATACATTTACTTTTTTTAATAATTTCAATTGTTCAGTGTTAAACTGCATGAAACTCCGCAGGGATGCCCATTCCCCCCAAGCTCAATGGCGCAAATTCCCCCCCCCCCCAAAAAAAAAAATTTTTCACAACCCTCTTGTGCTTTTTATTTTTATTTTTACCCCTCTTTTTTATTTTATTTATTTTTTTAAATACTATTTATTTGTTTTTTAAATATTATTTATTTATTTTTTAAATATTATTTATTTATTTTTTTAAATTATAATTATTATTTTTTAATATATTATTAAATTTTTTAAAGTTCGAACTATGCGCAGAATAGATTCGCCTTTTTTTTTCCTTTTTTTCGAGGCATTTTAAGCTCGCACACACGCACACAAAATAAATTAAAAAATGAATAAATAAATAAATAATGATAAAGAAATAATTTAAATTAAAAAAATAAATTAATAAATAATCTAAATAAATAATAAAATTAATTTTAAAAAATCCCCCCCAAAAATTTTGATGGCGCAACTTGCGCCATAATCCCCCTCTGTGGGCACCCCTGAAGCTCCGCATTATAGCACAATTATGTGTGAATCAAACTTTGCCATTTCAAACTTTTTAATATTTTTGTGTCTTAAAAATCAATAACTGTGGAAAGCTATTCTTAAAGTTGTTGAAATTGCTGTGCCTGTATTGTAATATTTTACACAATATTATAAATAATAGAAATCTTGTAAAATGCAGAGGGAGAATTTTAAACCATTTTAAATATAATTTAATAATCATATTTCTTTATTTGGGATAACTAAGCATTACTTTAAGAATTTTTTTTCCGTTTTATGAAAACAAATACAATAAAGCTTTTAATATAACCGTGTCAGTTAAAAATAAAGAATTTTTGACTTCAAGTTATCCTGAATGATTGCACATGTTTTAAAACTCATTTTTCAAAAAAAGTCCATGATATTTTACTGAATAAAATTTAGCAGTGTTAGTGTAAAAAAATAAAATAAATAAAATTGAAAACATATTGATCGAAATATTATTACATACTTTCTTAATTCCTCTCAAATTGCACATTTTAAAAATTAGGTTTCAATATCGATGTCAAGTATACATTTTATCAGTTCTTTTTATTGAGCAATTTATCAAAGGAACGTTTTCCTTTTTCCATTCACTGAAGCATGCTGATTTAAACCCAACTTTTTCAATGTAAGGAACGAAAGTAAAATATTTTTTCCTTATTTGCCGTTTAAGTTAAAAGATATTTTGAAACAGCGCGAAAAAGCAATACATTATGGAAGATAATACTCGGTGGGAGCAAATCTATAGGAAAAAAGCAATTTTCCATTTCAGTGCTTTATGGAAATTCCTTCCCTGTGCAGTGTCTTTCATTTCCACAGGCTGCACATTTCTAACGTTATACGCCACCCGTAACAAAAGCTTTAAAATCAAATGAACATAATAACAATAAAAAGTCTTTCACAGCTGAACGTGATTGGAATTTTCTGCTTAGTGCCATTTTATTGATTTCTCGGTATTGATCCGTATTCTTAGTAGAACCTTCCCGAAATTTAGCTGTTAAAACTTTGTTCTGACATTCGTAATTGATCCTGTGGTTAATGACGTTTTTATGGAGACGCTCTCTTTCTCTTCCTTTCTTTCAATGGAATGATTGATTCCAAGTTGCATAAATGCAGTTTTAGACACATTTTTTAAAACTTCTCTTTCGATTTGTAATGTTTTTGTAATGGTATTTAGTATTTTAAATTGTCATGCATATGTAATTAGTGTATCGGAGAGCTCAGGATAAAAACTTTCTTTAAACTCTACAAATGCGCTCAACATAAATCTTCTGAATCTACCATGTTTCCGATTGTTTTAATTAGATTTTATTATACTTTTATGCTGTCATTGGTTGGTGAGACAAGTTTTATTACCGTCGCCAGAAACAATAATGAAAGACGGTAATTATAAAATGAATTTTGTTGATGAAGTTAACAAATTAGTTTCAAAGCTGAACTTAGCAAGCATTGCTTTGTGTATTTTTTTTGGGCTTTTAAAACTGTTCAAAGATTACAGGTTTTCGTGGTTTTCCTTGATTCAAGTCATTAAACAAAAGCTTTCTTTACTAAAACTTTTTTTTTTTCATATTTGAGTAACTTCAAACAAACTGGTACCTATGTGAGTAATAATGATGTTAAAAAGATCGACTCTATGAGGTAAAACTACCAGTGAACTAACACTTAAACTCAATTTCATTTTCAAAAATTCATAATGTCGTAAAATAGTATTTGGCACGCAACTAAAATGATGTTAATTGATATTTGTAGCTATTTTTTTAAAAAAAGGAAAGACCTTTTATTGTTTTGCTTCAGGTTTTTAAGCTGAATTTATGTTTATGATCTCCACCTTAATGAGGTTTATGGTTTATGCTTTACTATAAGTTAATTATTTGAAAACGTTTTTAGAATATAGGGAGAATTTTAGCTGTCGGAGTACAAAATGAAAAAATGTTATGTGTGAATTTTGTAAGGAAAAAAAATCAGATGCATATTTGTTATAATTTGTGTAAGAAAAGGGAACTGGGGCTAGCTTAGGAAAATACCTTACCATCAAACTTTTTTTTTTTTTTTTTGATCAATAGAACAGCTTAGCCTTTTACAAAAACTGATTTACAGTTTGTAAAACGATTTTCATTGTTGGTTTTATTAACTGGTATAGTTGAAATTTAAAAAAAAAAAAAAAAAAAAAAAAAAAAAACATGGATCTACTACATTTTTTTTATCGCATACTAACAAAAAGAAAGTTTCTGCAATTATCTGCAACTTTATTGGCAGTATAACAGCAGAAAATGAGAACGATTTATTATAAAGCAGTCGTTTTACAAGAAGATTAAATTAGACTGGACTCTAAACGGTTGTAAAAATAACAAATATTTTTGTAACGTTTGCTGTTTTGATTTAAATGAGTGCATAGTAGTTTTGAAGTTCTGTTGCTGCTATTGTTCTTTTATTAGTGAAACAGTAATAGTAATAAATAACTTTTGAGGAAGTAAAACTTATTATTAATTCGTAATTAAAATGATTATTTACTTCCTTTTCCACGTATGCTTAAGTACTAATAGCAATTTCAAAATTTCCACTAAATATTTCTTACAGTTCTTGCTGCATACAAGTTGTTTTAAAGTGCTAAATAAAAGTTTACGAATCTTACAACCCTTATGACTTTGACAATACTAAATGCGAAAGTATTGCAATAATTTGTGGCTGAAGTTGAAATAATGATAATATAGATTTTTTTTTCTCGAAATATCAAAGCTATGTAATGATTAAAATGTTCTCAAAAGTTTGCATGCATTTAAGAATAAGACATACGGGCAAAAATTATTTCGTAAAATAGAGCAAGTTAAATATTTACATCAAAAAATAAAATATCTAAAATCGCAATCACAAATAATAACTTAAAAAATTCAAACATATTCACGTTGATTGTTTAAATTTCAAAAGCTAATAAGTCCAATTATCTCATTCAATGTATTTATTTAACAAAGTCAACAACAATATAAAATTCTTATACCAACTACAGACCGATCAAAGAGCAGTGGTCCTTTACCCGAGAGGCGCACCTTATAATCATATATTAAGACGATACTCACAAGCCCAAAATGCGTATATAAACTTTTAAAAGTTTATTACATTGGAAAAAATGGGAAAAGAACAATTACGAATCAAGGATTAATATTGTCATTGCTTGTTGTTTAATTTTTTAATGCTCAATTCGCATATTTTCCAGAAATTTTTCTAAACGTTTAGCTCCGAATTTGTAACATGAGGACTAGTGGTGGTTTTTGATTTCTCACATTGAACAAATTAACGTGCTACTCAGATCTTTTTATCGGGCAATTATGACCCCTGGTAATGGGTTGGGCATCACTGATTTGCAGCAAATAAATAGACTTGTTATTTTCAGAAGTACCAATATGCAGTATTTTCAAAGTTATGATTATATCGCAGTTGCAATGGGTATTTTGATTACATCCAACATCAAAAGATATGAACTTTCCATTTTAAATAAAGGGTAATTCCATTGTGACTAACATAACAATTAGAATAAATTTTTAATCTTATTTTATGTGTGCGAGCCTTATTTTTGTCACAACACCAAAAACAAGGTGTTATTCTTCTCCGCATAGATGAGATGTTTAAGTTAATATAAAAAAATAATAATACTTTCATTTTTGGCACTTTAGGGAGCATTTTAATCAACGTGACTAACATAACAGATTTGCAACCCTCAAAATTTTGTATTAAATTCATCAACACAATTCTCTAAAACTAAACCATAAAATTATTATTTTTTCCCTGATAGTATCCCTGTGAAACCTTATTTTCACATTAATAATTGTAAATTTGACATATATTTTAAATAATATTACAAAAAGTAGTGTTTTAATAAAATTTGCCTGTGACTAACATAACGTGACTAACATAACACGTGATAACACATTTGACTTTAAGTGTATTACAGGTAATATCAACACAAATATTAGAATGCAAACAAGATTTTTTTGAAGATTAACACACATGTTTACCTGTAAACAAAATTTCGGGTTCAATTTTGTATTTAAAGTAATAATTTCTGCTGGAATTTACAGATGGTTGCGACAAGACTTTCGAAATTTGAGTTCCTTAAATCCAAAATTTGTTCTCATTTGTGGGAAACACAAAGGTTGCCTCAGAGCTTTTCTCACGAAGAGAACTTCATAAGCATTTTCATTCATGTCTAAAACCTGCCTGCCATATTTCTTTTTTGACTTACAAGAGGTAAATATCACCACAATAAAATTACCCACTGTCTTAGTTTTGGTATCTCGGAACAGTCCGGGAGAATCTACTTCAAAATCATCAGCAGCTTCGTCTTCCACAATTTCTTTAAAAAAAAAACTTCTTTTCTTGAGGTATCACCCCCTGTGTTTTTTAATAAACAAACTTTAAATTTCTCCCTATTTACAGCATATCATTATTACTGAACCTATATGGGGATTCCCATTTTCAAACAACAAGTCTAACTCTTTTCTTTCAGCCTTGTCACTTTCACTCAAAAATGATCAGTTTATCTTCAATTCTTGTTTTTTTTTTTTTTTATTACTGAAGTAATTCCTTTACATAATTTCCAAACTTTGCCCATGTAAAACGCTGCTCCGCACGTTGTGTTATACATGTGGGTACTTTCTATGATCTAATTTCATAAAACTCCATGATCTGTAGATGATGGGGGCAGTTAGGGTCCTACATGTTTTTAAAGTGAGCAGCAGCTCCATATGTTCATAGAAAAACTAATTGCACAGCGATCCCGCATATAGCTATAAAGTAATTTAAAATTCTTTCATTGAAGATGTTGACTTCATATGCCGAGTGCTTACTTGCGTCGCAAATTACAGCATAAAATTTCGACTCCAAGTTTACTATTAAAAGAACTGTTTGAAAAAATATTACTGCAGTGTATATGATCACACTAATTTCTTCATAATAAGAGGTTCAATAAATTAATTTGTTTCTAAAATAAATTGTTTGCTTAAGATTTAAATATTTCTTAAAGAGTCATGTTATGTTAGTCACACACAGTGATGTTATGTTAGTCACAAGTCCTGTGGCCAGAAAAAAGGAAATTATTCATGAACAGTCTTATCAATCTAACTGTACACATCCCATAGAAGAGATCAGGGGGGAAAATATAAAAAATATTATTTCCAGAAGGGAATAACTGAGTTATTTCATGATTTTGTGACTAACATAACAAGTAAATCAGACTGAATACCTATTAACTTTGCAATATTAATTTTATCATAAAACAAAAAAAGATATATATTTCTGTAAAGCAAAAGAACCAACCTTCAATAATTAAAAAAAAATCCTTATTATTTGCAGTTTTTTTTAACTATATATGAATGTGAAAAGTTAGAAAAATATGCGATGTTTTGGGTAACTGCATATGTTATCTTTAGAGCCATTTTTCAGGGGTTTGGAGCAATATTTTTTGAAAACTTACGTTAAATTCTAAAAATTTGAAAAATTATCTTTAAAATGATGTATCACAATATATATACATTGAAAGATGAAAAAACCATGTCCAGGTTGACATTTACATGGAATTACCCTAAAACCAATTTTTTTGTGTCAAAACGACAAGTGATATTTTTAAGGTGCAAAAATGTTTCGACAAAATGGTCGATACTCTGGGACAATGCGAAACAAAAGTCTGAAATGCTGTGTAAATCAACTTTTTATCTTTTACTGTGTATAAATGTTTTGAAATTACAGTAGTTAAACATTTTAAAAGGAAAACAGGAAACATTTTGTATTTGTAAAGCTTTAGAAATTTTTCGTAGTTTAATAAATAAAAGGAGAGCAAAATTCTTCCAGTAAATCCCACCTTTTGATAGTACCGTAAAATTCGTTAGGTAATTGCCTTTTAGGCGTTTACTCCTATGTAGTTTCTTTATTCTTGCTATAATCTTTTATCGCCGCTACTTTTTAAAACATCTGGTCGGTACAAAAATACAATTACTTTGCTTAGTGAGGAAAATCCAGTTAGAATGCTTGCTTCAAGGTGCTTAGTGGAAGATAATGTTGCGTATCTTTTCCCGACGTAAAACAAATCATGTTGCTCGCATCCAAAACAATGATAAGAGCTGAGGAAAGAAGAACAAAATTTTGCCACCTGTACACATTGCGATTTCTTTATCTTTTTCTTTAAAAAATACTTAACGAATAGTTAGAATAATGCTTTTTAACATTACTTTTTTTCCCCACCTCCTTAAAAAATATTCATGAACCTTCCTATTCCTAAAAAGTGATGGATTACCTTCACAGCGAGTGCTTTCTAGTTAAAAATGTTTAGTGTGGGGTTTAAAGAGATAGGTTACAGCTAGAAAAAATATTATGTCTATTTTCATTTTAAATAATGAAGAGCTCAGTATGTATATAAGTGCAATAAGCATTATTTAAAATCTAAGTGTAGCATTAGCTTAATTAATATTTTCACCATCATATCTACCCCTTCTCCAATATTTTTCTCTTAATTATGATGAAGAAAAAGCAATAAATAAATAAATAAAATTATAATCAATTTACATTAATTTATTTTGTACCGAGTGAAGTCAGAATTAATCCCGAGCAATTCATTTAGACACCAATTTAGATTAAAAATTTGCGAATATTTCGAGGTATCTCTTTTTCACGTCATCTCAAAGGGCTATCGCAATTCCACTAAAAAACATCGATCATTCACTTAAAATTTGTTCTTTAACACTATGTTCATCGCGAACTATATTCACTGCCTAAAAGTACTCAATTGTTCCTTACACCAGGAGAAAAAAAGTATAAAGTGGAAGCTTTTGAAAAGTGAATCTGAAATTTATCGCATATATACTTTCTGGATTTTCGGCACATTAGAATGAAATAATTACATCGATTTTATCTGAAATGTGTCAAAAATATTTTCATCACACCATGTAGAAACTTTTGACAAGTTTGATTGGCTTTTCATAGCTAGAATTATTTTTCACAATATAAATGCATAATTGATTGTAATGCTTTATTTGTTTCAAATGTTAAAATTTCTGGAAGACTATTGGAAATCCATCCACACACAGCAAAACTAAAACTTACCAGTTTCATAATATATTTCTCATTTCTAGTGAGTAAGTTAGAGGAAAGGTAGCATTATTCGTATTGCGTCACACCTTTTTATTTTGAATTACAACAGGAAAAAAAACTAATTTTAAACATTATTTAAAAAAAATATTTTTAACTCAGAGGTTTGTAGAAATAGTGCTGAACCAATGATATTTTCTGTATGTTTCTCTTTTTCTTCTTTTCATTTATTATAGAAAATTGATACAGATTATTTATTTTTTTATTTTCTTTTGAAAATTAATTTCCAAACTTTAAAAACGTCAAATATGAAGTTCTTAAGGTTACAGTGGACTTTGAAAACGGCGAAAATCCTTCAAAATATGGGTTTTCTGTTTTTGTTCTATTTTTATGCTCTGAAAATAGCTTTATTCAGTACAAAAGGAATTTTCTCGATTCGTTCTTTTTTTTCTTGAGTTATGGCTGAAATTGCTCTTTAAAACTAAAAATGAGTTTTTCTCGGAACAAATACTTTACTGCTTATTAAAACTTCGAAATGTTCCATGCGTCAAAATAATTTACGTATGATGATAAAACTTTTTTTCTGTGTATCCCAATGCATCATCTGTAAACTGTTGGAAACAGATTTTTAGCAACTTGGACCAAAGCCATGTTGTAACTGATATAAACTTGAAATTAACCCGTTTCCGTAACTTTTTTCAAAAATTGTGATGAAAACACTAATTTTTGTCGTTATTTTGATGTCGGACAAAAAAAGTGAAAATTTTTTTCCTACAATCTGTTCAATATCAAAGGTAAATGTGGAAAAAAAATATTTTTAGAATATTCGTTTAATATTTTGACGCATGGAGCGTATTAAGCTTAGTTAATTTTTATTAATAAATTTCTCTAAAATTGCTGCATTTCTCTAAACATGTGAAAATATTTATTTATTTTTTATTTTTATTCACATACCATCTAAATAAGAACATTTTAGGAAAGTAACATCAATGTAACTATGTTTAGAAAAAAAAATCCATAAAAAGTCCACTGTAGCAATGTACTTTTGTAAATGACATTGTATTTCAAAGTATGCAGAATATGTAAGGGATGACGAAGTCGAGTAATATGAAGATGTTACTCTCAGAGCTGTTACTTGAAAAGTAAATTTTTAAACTTCAAGTTTTCAGGGAAAATCGATGTTTTTGTCCTTGTAGTTAAAAGTATCATTAAAAAAATCTTCTTTCTCTAGAATATTTATTGAAGCAGACCACATGAAGAATAATATTAGGAATATTTTTTGACAAAAATTGTGTTAATATAAAAAATTTGCTTTTAGAAAAATGTGCTAATTAGCTCCTTAAATCTGAATCAGTTAGTAATTAGTTAAGTTTTTAAAAATATTTTTATGTCGAAAAGGTTTTAAACATACACCAGTGACCTGCTGTTAAAACATTGGATTTTTAGAGTGAAAAAAAATCTAAGTGTGTACGTATAACAAAGTTTAAAGGAAAAAGTCATGTTAAAAATTCAAGTTTATTTTTTTTTTAAATTATATATGATTGATTAAAATCCTTGGTTTAAAAATGAATAAATAGTCGTTTATATAATCTCGTTTATATAGATTTGTGAAAATCGAAATTTCGGGGCCTGTGGTTTCCTGGAAAATGCGGCGTTAGCTTTGCGCCAAATTTAAGTGGGATAGCAGCGCAGGTTCCGGATATCACAGAGGGCAGGGCCTTGCAGTATTACTAAAGTATCCATGGCAACGAAAGTGCCAGCATGGAGAAATCATTAGGGTCCATCCGTCGCAATTGGCTGCTGATTTCGTATCTAAATTTAGAATAGTTCTTGGCATTTTTGGCGTTTTAGCTTAGAAATATGCTTTTATTGGAAATTTATTGTTGCCTCACCACATTCTTCGCACTTGTTGAAATAATCTCCTAATGAAAATTTTTGAAAAAAAAAAAAAAAAAGGAACACGGTATAGAAATGGTTCTTTTACAATAATAATAATGCGTATATATTTCGATCTGCACAATATAATTGTTTGCAAACACTAATTTCTATTATAATTAATCAACTGTTTTAGTTTTCTTATGTTTTTGTTCATTTACTGAAGTCACTTTCTAAGAAATTTTTTACTTACCTTGGTCCAAGCATTCCATCTGTCGAAATAGTGTTTAAAATAGTTCTTTTGATTTCTTCTGGGGAACATTCTAGAACACTGCTATAACTGCTTACAAAGAATCCTTAACATGCCGATAGTGTCTTATGCAAAGACTTTAGTACTAACGAAAGCATAGAATTTTTTTCGTACTCTAAAACTTCTGAATTGATATTCTGATAGAGTAATAGTGTTCTTTAGTAATAACAATATAGCTAGTTTCTGATAAAAGATTTTTGCAGTATATCTATTATCCTCCCTCCTCGCCATAGTCTTTTCATATTGTGAAATCATTCCGTCAAACTCATCCATCATTGCAAGATAATATTTAGCACACACCTCTTCTAAATTCATGTCTGTATCTTCGGGAGAGGAAAAGTCACTTTTCTTTGACCTGGGGTTTTGTTTTTGTTCTGCCCGTATACTTTGTAAAGGTCTTTGTAATTTTTTAAAAAAATTTGCTGCAGCTTTTTCATTCGTTAAAAATCAAGCTTTTATTTGACTGATATCAACAGTTTAAGTAAGACGAATTATTCCTTTCGAACTTACTATTCTAGTTCTACACATTTCGTGCTTCTGGCAGTTTGAAGTAATGAAAATTTTCATCGCTAAAATTATCAGAAAACTAGTTGTATTTCTATTTGAAATCTTAACAGGTTATTATTTTATTAGCTTCTCCAAAACCCAGAAACAGTTTTTGTCTTCTTCTATTTCTTTTACTTGTTTTTTTTTTATTATTTATATTTGTTTGCATTTTGTTTTAATTTTAAAGATTGAATAAAATCGGAAACTTTGGGAGAAAAATTCAAGTATTAAGCTTCGATCTAAATGGGTCCGTTAGGTGAGATCAAGTCACGTCCTGTTTTCAGAGCGGTCAATTTTTTAAGCGTATTTTATAAGTATTCTTCTGTTTAAAATATGACATATAATCATGTTTATAAAAATAAGTTTTGCGAAGTAAACAGGTAGTATTCTCATGGTTTTGCTGTTTATTTGGGGTCTTCAAATGGAATCTAAGGCTTTCATTTGAAAACTTCCTTTTCACAGTGGACACAATTGGCTATCATTAAATTTACTTCTGATTTGAACAACCTCATATTTTGTATCCTTCTCATATAGCCCCTTGTGTAGAGGACCTGAATGGAAGTTGATTCAGGAAACGCAGTTGTTATGAAGCAGGAAATGATGTGCTTTGGGAAATCCTCTTCCCAAGTCAAACGCGTACGGTTATTACGAACAGTGAGTTGCAGTTAATTGCACTTCTTGTCAGAATGAGATGTGTGTAATAGAACCCACACACCAAATGTGACTATCTCTCTCTCTCTCTCTCTCTCTCTCTTTCTAGGAATTAAAAATTATGATATCATTCTGAATTTCGTGAATTAACATTTGATTCTCTTTACTTGCAGTTATTTGCTTTAAAATAGTTTCATTCTTTTCAAATTAAATCTTTGAAGGACAAACATTGTTTTAGACAAATGACCATGGATTTGTTTTTATTGAGTAGTATGTTCATTTCAGTATGAACTGCATTGACAAATATTGTTCATTTATGTTTTGTACATTTCATTTTGAATTTTCTTCTTTGTTTTGAATTTCACGGCACTAATAGATGACTCAATAATATCAACGCGGAACTTTATTATGTCAACTCTGTGATAAACGCAAACTCAGCAACTTGATTTTTACAACATTTTTCTTTGTTTTGTTCTCTTGCAAATCCTTCCTGTTATTTTTTGTGAATATGTTTTCTTTGTTTGAGTAAAATGATACGTAATAATTGATGAAAAGAACGTTATTAAAGCACACATTTTCAAAATTCGTGTATACACTCCTTTCGGAATTACTAGTGGTCAATTTTTCAATGCAGATTTATTTTCAGCTAAGCAATGGTCGCCAAAGAAGTTTTTTCGTGTTCAAATCTTTTTGCTAACTTCTTTGTCGATTGCAAGGTAGCGTAGGAAACAAGACTTTTTTAATTAAAAAAAATAATTTATTTATTTATTTTATTTTATTTATTTATTTATTTATTTTGTATTAAGAAAAAGAGTTTCTTGCAATCCCAACAGCCGTATAATACAATTCTTTTTCTAATCTACGACTGGATAACGTCGATTTTATCACTCACTTTTTCAGTACAAAGCTCTACTACTTCCATCCAACACTAAAGTTTAACAATACCGTTGGAGAGCAGTATTTTGGCAAAAAAATATTTTGTAAATCAACTTTTGTTCATGTATTTATTAATATTATTACTATTATTAATGTTATTACTTCTTCGCTGTAACTAAAAAAAATTACTTTGTCGCTTTATCCCATTCCTTATACTAACTTGTGCGAGAAATAGGTAAAAACTCCCATGCACAAATTTATTAATCATAAAAATAGATTTTATGACTTATTCGTCTTTTGAGGAGAAATATCAGTTTTTGCGCCTCTTGAAGAATTGTCTTTTAGATTTGTTATTTTTGCGAGTGCTTGTATATTGATTTATATTTGTTGTATTTATCAAAAAGTGGTTCACTGAAAACAATTTTATGACAACACTCTTAACCGAACATACAAATGTTCAGCATTATAAACACAGCAGTTACGCTGGCTCAGTGGCATTTGAATTTCTCCCACATTTTGTAATTATATTAACCTTCAATGATCTTTTTTTTTTTTTTTTCAATCTCCGGTGTTGTCACACATCCCCAATATCTCCCATCAATAATTTAGCCGTTGCTAAGGGCGTTGACCAGTTCTCCTCACTGCAAACAGAAACGTAAAACGCGAAATCCCTTTGCACTTAGCTCTCCGCTGTCACCCCTTCCCTCGAAAGCGCTCGTTCTGCTGCGGGTTCGAGCGGGTGTCATTTCGCCTCTCTCCAGAGTAGCGGGATCTAAAAATGATCCCACCCTTGTTGGTGCGCTTTTACTCTATATTACGAGCGACGGGTCTGGGAAGCGCTGACGAGGGTGGATGGCATGATTCACGTCCCTCTATTAATAGCAGCCGAGTTGGCCAGTGACGGTATTCGTTTGGATACGTATTCCTGATCCTACCTCATCATCTGTCTGTGAATCCCTCATTGTGTTGATCCCTTTTTTTTTTCACCAGTTCCCCCCTTGCCTTCCGTAAATGTCACGGAGCCTCCTTTTGCTTTCGAAATTCCTATGCTTTGCAGTGATGCGTAGGGATAAATGCGTGCGCATCGCCCGATTATTCCGGATTCGGATGTCGGATGAGAGAAGACGAGTTTCCTTAGGAGGGGATGGGAGCTGTGCGTTTAGTTGACGCTCTAGCAGTTAATCGATGGGAACACGTTCAGAAGCTGTATTTAAAGTTCCACTCTTGTGAATAGATTAGTTCAATTGTTTGACAGAAATGGATCTTGGTTTGACAAAATGTCAATGTTTTGCATATCTATTAGAAGTGCATCACCTTTGTTGAATTCCAATGAAAATCTTTCATTTCAACTAGAGAAAATCCTTTATCTTATGACAAACTTAAACGTATACTGCTTGTATCTTTCAATAATCATTTAAATATAAAATTGCATTTATAGGAGAGCTTTGGGCCCTGCTCCTTTTTAGATAGCCTTCTATGCTAACTGCCCTGTTTTTGTTATTTCTCAATGCGTCCTCTTGTCGCTTTAAAGTTTTAACAAATCTTCATCGCGAAAATAAACCAACCTTTATGAACGTGACTCCATCGCTTCCTTTTTAGCCTACTTTCCCGTTAAAAATAAAAGAAGGACGAAAAAAGTATTATAAGTGGCTTAATGCATCTAAAAAATATCGCCAAATCCAAAAAATATCGCCAAGTCCAAAAAAAAGTCAAAAAGAAATAAAAAAGAAAAATGAATATTGAAAAATTAAAAATTGGAAAGTAGGGTATTGAGATGGGGATCTTGTGCGTCTGTCGGTCTGTCCCCCCTAATAACTTTTGAATGAACATTCCGATTTGAACAAACTTTTTTTTGTTGGAAAGATCTCGGCGAGTACAGCTCCTTCCCATATTTGATTTTTCGATTTGAATAATTTTTGGTTCAACTTTGAGCTGTTCAAACAACCTGTCCTGCGATACTAACCTTTTAATGAACAGTCCGATTTGAACAAACTTTTTTCTGTTGGAAAGATCTTATCAAGGATACTTCATTCCCGTATTTACGTTTTCGATTTGAACAATTTTTCTTTCAACATTGAACCGTTCAAACAAGCTCCCTTCAAACAAGCCCCTAATAACTTTTGAGTGAACAGTCGGATTTAAACAAACTTTTTTTTTTGTTCGAAGGATCTCAGCAAGGATACGTTACAGTTGATAGTTATTTATTGATCATTTAGTAATCTGTATTTTACATTTTGTGTTTTATGGTGCAGATGCGAGACAGTATAAGCATATCTCGACAGCTCAAATACGACAGCCTGATATTGAAATTTCACTCTTATTTGAGACGATTAGTCCGGAATTGCCGCAATCGAACTAGAGACAAATGTCCTCTCGTTGAAGCTGAGATTGTCATCGCACTGGTAACTGAAACTATTGTAGCACATCGATGCGATGGTAATCTCAGTAGTGTAAAGGTAATCTCATTTTCCAAAAAAAAAAAAGACATGTCTCCGGCTCATTTACAGCTGTTTCAGACTGATGTGAAAATGCTGTATTTTTATGTCGTAATCGAGCTATCGGTATATTGTTGCAGTTTTACCTCAGCCTCGGTTTGTTGCGATAACTTGTAGCTTACAAGAAAGTATATTCGCTCACTCTTGTGTGTAAGAAATTAAGTTTCGAAGAGTTATTTTTCGTGAATTTATATTTTATATAATTTTCATAAAATAATTATTGAAATATATTTCTTGTGATATTGGAGTTTCGAAAAATCAAATACTTGTTTAAAATGTGGTGTCATTTTCCCCTCGAGGATGCACGCTTGCGATTTTTTGTAAAGTAATACGATTACACGCGACCTGCCTCCGTTTCCCTCTTTTTGTATGAAATAGGATTTCCCTCCACTGACTTTAAAGAGCAAAATTTTTGTTTTGTGTGTTTATATTGCATTGTACTTCATGCAGTTCTTTCTTTAATTAATTAATGCGTAATGTGTCATTTTCAGTACTTCCAACCTTCAACTTTATAAGACAATATATTTTATCAATTCCTTTTTTAACAAAATGAATTATCCTTTTCCAAGATCTTTGACTTACTATGCTTCTTCACGTTTATTTCTTCTATTTAACAAACCATTTACATCTATTTAAAAGTGAACACAGCTACATCTCTAAAAACGCGTTACCTGTAATTTTGTCAAGTGATGAAAGCATTGTAAGGATCTCGATTATTTATTCACGCATTCTCTTTTTCCATTCGAAGGTTTGACTTCCATTGTAGTTATGTACCCTTGGCCCATCTCAGTCTTGTTCTAATTTTATTGTTTTACGATTGCGCCATTTTATATGCACGTCTTATTGTTCGTTTAGCTGATATTGCTGCTTTTTCCCGCCAGATTCCTTGGCTCCGTGTCGCACTTTTCATCCATAGTTAATTAAAAGACTCTGAAGCTGGAAATTCGCCAGTTAAAACGTATTTGTGTTTGCTGCAGAAAGGGTTCGAGAGAAAAAAGTACTAATGTCCTTGTGTGCATTTATAACTTACGTTTCAGTATTTAGTATCTAAATTTGTTTCTGTCTCCAAAATAAGATACATGTGCGATCTCATGGTGATTTGGTCCTTCTCATTAGAATTGCTTGGCAGAAGTGTGTTTTCATTAGATTGCAGAAACAGTTGAATTTCGTGGCAGAAGGGAAGCAATTGTAGGAGTAAACATCTTTTGTAAATCTGCGATTTTCCCCTTTATGTGCTTTTTCTTCTGTAAAATTTAATCTCTTGATTTTTCCTCCCTAAAACGCTCGCCACCCCCTTTCCTGCGTACAAAAAAGTGAACCTCAAAGAAGTAAACGTGATTTTCAAAAGGAGGAGGAGAACTTATGTTTGGATTTTCAAAACTGCTAATTTTATGTTTCTCTTACTTATCTACCACTTTTATTGCAGACCGTTTTTAACCATTAAGCAATATTGAATACGGAAATGTTAATTTTTTTGAAAACATCACGAATTTTTAGAATGTTGAAATTTGTGATGTTTTCAAAATAATAATAATAATAATAACAATCAGGCCCGTCATTTAGGGAGGCAGGTGGGGTCAATTGCCCCCTCCCCCCTGACTTTGGGAAATCAATGCATTATTATATAAGTGGGCGTGGTTTTTGCCATTTTTAGGTAAATTTTACATTGTGTATGCACCCTTTGCCCCCCTCCCCCCCTGGAAAAATTCGAAATGACGTCCCTGATAACAATAAAGAAAACGATTTTTTTTAAACGATTCCTTTTTATTTTTTGCCAATCATTTAAGATTCTGATATTGCCGTAACATGAAAAATAGAACTTTCTAACTATTTGCTTATCGATTAATGAATTTTATTTTCGATTTATAAATCGAACATAAAGTTTACTCAATTGCATTCAATTGTTTTTTAATTCAATAATTTCTTATAAGTCAAAGAGACACGAATGTCTCAATGCAGATGCACACATGTAGTGTGCATGTAAAATGCGTCCTTTGGCCTTTAATTTCGGAAAATTACCGAGCGAGAGCCTCTGATGCCCGTTGCCATTACCTGCCTAATATCATCAAAGATAACCTAAAATTTCATTTCTGGAACTTTAATTTTTGAATTTTTTGGACGAGAGCCGCTTCCCCGCTTTTCTCTCTTAACTTAAAAAAAATATGCCCACAATTTAGTATCTAGGATTTCAATTTAAAGTTTCAGGTGGAGAACTTGATCTCCTCCCTCCTTCACCTAACTTCACCAAAGACAAGCTTTAAATGTACTTTCATGTGAGAGAGTCACATATTCTCCTACTGTCACTCCCTCACATCATCACCAAAGAAAGCTTTGAAATTGCGCTTGTAGAACCTTTATGTTGAAAAATGTCTAGGGAGAGCACTTGAACCTAAGGCCACTGCGAACATTTAAAATGAGATTTTACATATATATATATGAGTGAGAAATCTTTGATTTTTGATTTCTGGATCCTGAAACATTTCCCCGGACCATCTCTGTAGCTACAAAATATCGATCAAAACTGCATTCCTAAGACTTCAATTTAGAAAATTTTTCAATGAAGGTCCCCAACTTCCGTCTATCCTTTGATGCTACTAAAGAGCCTGTTTTTGGAATTTAATTTTAGTATTCATCTTTCCTTTGGAGCAAGAAATTGTAAATGAATTTCTTGGGTTACGTTTCATAAATTCACATTTCTAAAAAAAAAAAAAAAGAAAAAACAGTTTGACTTAAAGGGAGAACAGCAAGGGTGGCATTTTCAAGTCTTTGCCTCACCTAGAGAAAATTAATATTCATATTGTAGCAAATTTTGTCTACTTTAAAACTGCCAACGAAAATATTATTGAAAAACCAGTTGTTTAGGTTTAAAATCGTCAAAAACTAAATTAAAGGGCAAAATTACGCGGTTTTCTCGATTTTTGACAAGGTTGCGTTCGGCGCTCGAGGTCACAAACTTGGTTTATTTATTCGATCAACATCACAAACAACTCAGCAAAAAATTATCTCTACTCGATTTGACGCATACGGCGATGATATGGTTACTGGACTATAAGCAGAAATGGTGTATTTTCGTAATAAAGTTATCACCCCGTTCTTAAAGTAGAGCCGTTCAACTGTGCTAGTCGCGGCTTTCGAGGTCGTACAGGTTCTATTATATTATTGTTATTATTTTAACAGAAGTTTGTTACACAATCGTGCTTTTTGAGTTGAAATATAACGTGGTGACTCTTCGTTAAAATGAAAATAGTAACATTGTGAAATAGTGTTTACATTTGTCGAAGCTGATGGTTTATTTAGTTTACAATATTATTATTTTCCCTTGTTTTTAATCTGTAGCACCATTTTCTAGTCCCGTAGTTTTTGAGTTATTGACAGTCAATATTTCTCTATGATCTTCTTTTCTATTTTTTTTTTTTTTTTTTTGTAATCATGAGCTGTTATGAGTTGTTGTTGGTCATGGCAAATTTTCTGGTATTCAAAAAATAATTTATTTTGCAAAGCAACATCTTTTGTTGCATCATTTGTTGCATAAATATTTCATACGTGACACACCAATGTTTTATTTGCAACACATCCGTGTCGAAAATCTTTCTCTGATGAGTAAAGTGAACTTTTTAATGCTTAAAAATATTTTTAAAAGAAACAGGTTGTGTCGGAAACAAATTTGCTAGTTAAGAGTAATATAATTGTTTTTCATATCTTTAAATTTTATTTTAGTTTCAACAATTTGACGCACTTGTTATTAATAATGAAAAAATATTATTCTCAATATTTCGTGTGTTACCAGTTGGTTTTTAATTTTTTTAAAAATTGAATGAAACTTTAAATTTAAATTGTTCTGTAATATTTTGCGCAAATTCTTCATCAATGAATGAAGTAAAACTTTTTTTTTTTTTTGAATTAGCACCGGTATATTCTGTAGCTACTATGCATTTTTAAAAAAGCTGATTGGTAGATGAAGTTGAAATCGATTTCCAATAAAATATGAAAATAAATAACTCTTAAAATCCGAAGTACGAGTAAATAAATTAAAAAAAATCAACTGCAGTTTGCAATAAATATTTCAAGTGAGAGTCGAATCTCATTGTCCAGAAATTATAATCTTCCGCAACACCCCACTGTTTAGTTAAGATCGCAAATCTAGTTCCTCCTTCGAAAGCGTACAATTTGTAATAGAAAGTAAGGTGCATGTTCTATTTTTAGAACTCAGTCTGCTCTCCGTCGTTCAAAAGGGTTGCCGCGCATCTGGGAGGGACTTGGGTCGATCGAGCACGTGATTCATATAATTTTAGAGGACTCAATTCGGCGGGTTTCTCGTTTTCACTTTTAGGGTTGAAGGAGCGGCATTAAGTTTCTTCTTTGAAAGTGAAAAATGAGAATCTCTTGAACTTCGAAATTTCTGTAAGAGACAGTTATTAAAATATAAGTAATCGTTGGGCAAATTTGTTGCACCTTTTTACTGTTGCATTAAATTTTTCTCACTTTGATGCTTTGTTTTTCAAAATGAAAAGGCAAACTGGAGCACGTAGTTTTTCGATTGCAGAAGAATCTAAAGTCAATTTCTTTAATTTTTATCTTACAGCAAATAAACGATATCCTTTAAAGGCGACCAGGGGCAGCACGTCCTGCTACTGATACCGAATTATTCGAACTTTTTTTTTCTCCCACAGCCACTTGCAAATTTTTGGAACATAGTGGAAATCTGAACAATCTAGCTTTTGAAACGCTATTTAAATCACGAGCAATTGAATCGGAAAGTAAAGTTAGATTTTGTTGAATATTTTCCCCAACTATGTACGTATTATGTTTGAAAATTGACTGTATTATTGATTACACAATAGAGTTGACTACATGTTACGAAATGCTTTAAGGGGAAAAGCTAAATATCTCTTCAGGGTAAACGGTGGCCAAAATTCACAGAGCCTATAATAAAACTTTCACGGCATTTTTGGATTTGTATAATAAGTTATTGAACATTTTACATTTAGATTTTATGCATATTATTAAAACCTCCCTATTAGTAATTGTTTTGTGCCTATCTGCTCATTAAAATCCGGATATAAAGTTCCTGTGGTTTTCTGGTGGTAATTTTTTAAATCCCTTCTTTTATCCGAAGTTTTCCATTTGCAGAAACTGGTTCCATTCTGACCACCTTGGTTAATCTAGGCTCTTCTGTATATAGGATTGTTTAAACCGCTATATACATACATGCTTTATACCCAAATAAAAATGTAATTTTCTCTTTTGCGTCTAATTCGTTAGATCTTTTTTTATTTTTATAAAAACGTTTCTTAACATGACCCCTTTTTTTCACTAGTTTTTTTTTTTTTTTTTTTTTTTTAACACAACCCTCCCATACTTCAATCTTTGAAGAGCTCGATTTTTTATTATTTAGGTGTTTGAAAATTAAATTTAAGCTACCTAGACTGTCTGTTAACTGCTTATTTATTTGTTCATTTACTGAACTTATACATTTTTTTTTCCTGGCGCGATGAAGATAAAGCTTAAACATGAACGGAAGTAATGAAACGGAGTGCAAACGGAAGTTACGGCATAAATACTGGCAATTTACCGGTATCTTTCCAAATTTGATGCCAAAAATGATGTGAAAAATAAAGGGGTAATATTAGCGATAGTTGGCGAGGTTCCCGTGAAGACGAAAATTTGAGATTTTGAGATTTCTATCGACGATCTAAAACGTATGGATAGGAAATGCAACAGTCTGCTTTACCCCCCCCCCCTCAATTTAGTATTTAGAATTTAAACAATCTAAAGCAGCGGATCGCAACCACTGGAACATATCACAAGTTTGGTTGGTGAAATTTAAAATTGGGTCGCTACTTGCAATCACTTGCAAGGCACATGAAAAA
>JAXGGA010003383.1:0-103753 GCA_038373865.1 Uloborus plumipes
TTCATTGGGTCCCAAACTCTTGAGAATACTTTGAGAAGTTCTTGTAACTCGAAATACCAATAACTCGAAGATGTTGGCCAGTCTCTTGGGACTTCGAGTTTACGAGACTTGATCGTATTTGACTATTGTGTGACCCAATTCAGATTTTGACACCTTTCTCATCATGTGTTTAGCTTCAAATAAAGCTGCTGGGTATGCACTAAGTCCATGACATGTAACAACTGCAAGATTCATTTCAGCACAAATGGTCACATGTTTAAGCGGGGTCAACAGTATTATGCTTTTGTCATTAGGTTAGGTCAGTGGTAGTCAATCTGATCTTTACTGCCCATTTTCAGAGATTCATTCTGAAGCTTTTACAGTGGATTAAAAGCTTACAGCTCCTGCTGAAACTTTTATATTCAAAATAAAGGTCTTAAAAGTCCTTGAACTACGAAGTCTGTGAACATCATATCAGGTTCTTAAATTTTTGGTTCAGCCCCTAACTGCCAAAGCATAGTTACATAGCTGCTCATTTTCTACCCTAATTCTGTTTTTTTACTGATTTCAAAATCCAATTGCATCCACTTCTATAAAACTCTAATGTTTGTGTACTCACTCCAATGCTGTAGGCTGGGAATTTTGAATGGTCGCCACTTTTGCACTTTTGGTTGCCATTCCTTTTTTATGAAGTATATTCATTGCACAAAAAGTGAATTGGCTGTTTTGCAATGAAACTGAATGAGTGGGATAATAAAGTAGAAAGGGTGGAAAAAACAAGAGTATTTTCTTAAAGAAATATTGTTTTTAACAAATTAAGAAAAACATGGTCTCCGCTTTGGCAACTGGGACTTGATTTTTTAGTTGCCATTTTTCATGAAATGGTAGCTCATTGACAACTGGCAACCGCTAATCTAGAACTTTAACTCACTCATTCAAGATTCCCCAGTACCTAACACAAAACGTGGTTTAATCAATTAGATGGGCGCCTAAAGAGCTCACTTTTTTAAAAATTCAGACCAAGAACTGAGCAATCCCTGGTCCCCCCCCCCCAGAAGTATTGATTTGGAATGGAAATTTGAAGAACTTTGTGACCATGAACATATTTAACATGCCCCAGTCACCGTTAGTGAGCACTGGATCTTTGACCGGCTAGGATTGAACTAGCGACCCTCTGGTTAAGAGTCTAGTCCCTTACCGATCAGGTCACCACGGCTCCTATTTTAATGCACTATTCTATTGCACCTTTCTAACATAAATAATTTTTTGCTGATCTTCAATTTATATCTTTAATTTTCTGTAAAAAACTGGCATGCTTATTTCATTAGCTGATTGTTTTTCAGCACTCTGGGCTGCTTAAAAATCAAAAAATTGTCTGAAAGATAAACAGACCTTAGATTAGTTAGTCATAAAATTTAAATCAACACCTAGAAATGCTTTTAAATAAAATGCTAATACAAGTACATGTACCTGTCGAATATATCCTAGAAAATATTATACAAATCTTCAATAGCTGTTTTTTTTTTCCAAATCATATAAGAAACAACCTGCTGACAATCTGAAGAATCACAAGGGTGACCATACACGCTGGTTCTACTACTGTAATGCTGACTAGTTTGTAACACCCATTTGAAAATTCCAATACAGTTGCATCTTAGTTTGTTCAAACAAAAATCATTGTTGAAATTTGGCATAAATTTTGAAAGATTTATTTTTGGTTTTGGTTTAGAAATAGAAAAGGTGTTTATGAACCTGGATAACCAAAAAAAGTTGGATAAAATTTAAATTCCTGGTAAAAGGATTACATTTTTTCTACTTAAAATGTTAACAGATAAAACATCACTTTTGCTTTTTACAGTAGGGTCGAACCTCCATATATCCTCCACATATCGAAATTTTCTATATATCTAACATTTTACCATGTTCATTACATAGAAAAACTGCTTTCGTATATTGGAAAAAATCTCCAAATATCAAAATTATTCTTTGGACATTGTGGATCATTTTATTCGACTTTAAATCCTTTGCTTCACAAAAATTAAAAGTCAGGAGTAAAAGGAGGCTCAGTAATTGTCACTACAAACCTCACTACCCTAGCAGCATAATCTCATCAGCCGATGATCGGCCATTCATCGAAATCCGATGAAATTCTCATCGGCCGATGATCGGATTCGATGAGTTCTTATCGGGAATTGCTCCAATATGTCTCATCGGCCATATAGAATCCTATCAGCAAAATCCGATGAGTTTTGCTCAAAATAGTATGAGATTTGGAGCAATTTACAAGCAGTGCAGTCCCGTGCCGATGAATTTAGGATCAATTTTGGATGCTCGGCTTATTTTCATCGGGAAAGTTGATCGGAAAGATATTTCTTTCCGATGAAAAGTAGCTTATCGAAAACCCTGCTCGGATACTGATCGGAACGATGTCATTGTGCGTTACGGGATCAGTTTACGAGGAGTTTGATGATCGGCCGAGCAAAATCTGATGATTTGATGCTACTTGGGTAGTCGGTTGAGGTGTTAAAGTGTGGACAAACCAATGGGAGATGTATGAATTTTAGAATGAAGAAACCAAGTCGCTTTCAATTTTGCATTGTGACTTGTCCTGTAACATCATATTTCTGGTTGTTCCTTTTTTCTGAGAGTTTTTCTTCATTCCTAAATATGGTAAACTTCAGTGAATATCTGAAAGCTTTCAAGCCAACAAAAAATAAAATGCTGTAGATTTTAGAAACATTGGATCTTGGACTTCAGTTCACAAAAAAGGTACCTGATAAAACTTTTAGGGTATTAAAGAATGCAAACATTTATTTGGTGAGCTTGTTACAACACTGGCTATCCAGCAAGACTTTCGTAGCTTGTTTGTTCCTTTTTAAAGAATGCAACTATGATCATTGTAATCAATGTCTGGATTCAGGGTTGGGGGAATAGTGGTTGGCCCATGCTATTGAAGAAAGGAGTTTGGCTGACAGGCGAGGAAATGGGGGAAAAAACAGGTCTGTGACGTTGGTGCGGAAGCAAGTTCTCGGATGCAGCTAGGTTTAAACGTTATTCGCGTCTTTGATTTTCATTTTTCAGCATGCCCATTGAACGAGCACTCAATGCCCGTGTCCCCACGGCATGAAATTTCTAAGAGACAAGAACAATTTTTGAAAATATTCCAAGATATTAAAATAAAAAATAAAAGTATCAAAGTACTGTTATTATTTTTTTCTTTGGTTTTTCCTATTCCTTTTTTAATTTATATTTTTTATGTGTATGAGTGGGGGGGGGGGGTTCATATTTTTCAAATCTTTACTTTGATTCTTGCATAACCCTTCCTTTAAAAGAGAAGCAAAACCAAAATCAGCTAACACATAGATTTTCAGAAAGATAATTGAAAAAAAGAAGAAAAAAAAACATAGTTTCGTATACCATTTAAAGTGTTTTTTTTTTTTTTAACTACACATACCATAAATCTGGGCTACCCATAACATAGGTCTATTCTATTAAATTACCATAGGTTTGGACTTTCTGAAAATTTTTGGTCACTTTAAATTGTTATTAAAGCGATAGAAAAACCTAGCGATAAAGTTTATTCTATAGTCAAGCGTAAAAAAACGCTTTGTTTTTGTCTCAATAAAAAGTAAATTATTGAAATTTAAATAGCTCGAAATGGGGAGTAAATGATTTGAAATGTGTATGACATTGACACATGCACAGGGTGTAAAAAAATCAATGATTTTTTTAAAAAAATATAAAAAATCGGATTTTTTTTATTTAAATCAGATTTTTTTTATTTAAATCGGATTTTTTTTATTTTTTTTTAAAAATTAGAAACTTCAGTTATTAATTAATTTATATTTGTGAACTGACCTTTAAGTTTTTAAAAATACAAAAACACCTTTGAAGTAAAACTTCACCAGTAAGAAAACCCAGAAAAAAGTGTTCGGAGCCAATCTGAAAATAATCCTATCTACTAGCTAGGATAAAAATCAAATGGGGCAGGAAGCTCAACCCAATCCTCACTTCATTCAGTCCCCCCCTCCTCTTAATTTTCTTTTGTTTTGTAAAGCTGGAATATGTTCCATTTTAGCCACTAATAAAGACTGCCCCCCCCCCCAGTTGCTAATGCAAGGCATAGAAATTCATCTTCTGTTTGGTTGTTTTTGTTTTTTCTTTTCACTGAAAGTATATCACACACATTCTATCTTGTCCTTCCCCCCTCAATTCACTCTTTACAACACCTGCCCTGCACCTGCATGTATTTTCTTTATTTCACATATTAGACAACACATTCAAATAGCACTATTTGTGCATACATATTATTTTGACTGCAACCTTCTAGCATCTATGGAGGGGGGATGAGTAGGATTACTTTTCCATTTATTAGATGGAAATCAAAGCTTCTAAAAGGAAATGGTAAAAATAATGAAATTGGTATTGTCCGAGAGAATTTTTTAAGGATTAAAATAACAAGTGATTTAAATCAATGATTTTTTTAAAAAAATCAATTGATTTAAATCGCAATTTAAATCAATTGATTTAAATCAATTGATTTAAATCATTGACACCCTGCACATGCAAATATTTTATTATCTGTTCTTATTTACTCCATTTATTTATTTAGAGATATATATTTTGAATTATTATTGTTCAATTCTACCGAAGCAATTTGGGAGAGCATAATATCAATTATCCAATTTCAAAAATATGATAAAAACAACTTCCGCCTATCGTAATAAATTTAACTTTTTATAAAAACTTTTAAACATATTTACAAGTGAAAACATATTTACAAGCGAAGAATATCAAAGAAGGAATCGAAATTCGACAACAACAAAATCAAGAAGAAAAAATGGCATAAAATTCCACGTCGACAAAATTCTTAATCAACAATTCGAAAAACCCGGATGTTCGCAACAGCGCCCTCTTTTTCAAAGCGCCGTGCAGCCAACATCTTATCGAAACTTCGTGAGTGCTCGCGACAATTATCATTCATATTCATTCGAAAATTGCGAGCAATTATTGCTAGAAATATTTACATGAATTTACAGTAATTGTTCTCATTCTTTGTAAATAGTGAAATTATTATTGTAATGGTATGTGATTTCAGTTTCAGAGAGGCCATTTTTTCTCCACTAAAGTTATTTTATATATTTTATAAATTTAATATTTCATAATTTAAATATGAGCAATATTGCTAAAAAGTCCACTTCAAATGAATTGTTCGAAAAAAAGAAAATGAAATGTTTCGCAGAATGCGTATTTTTCCCTCTGTAGTTTGCATAGAGTCATGTATTCGACAAATGCAAACATTTCATTACCTGTTCCTGTTACATTTATTTTATTTGTTTATACACAGTTAACTTATGATTTGATTTATTGTCATTAATATTCATTTGCCAATTTGCAAGACTTAACATAAGTATTAGTTTGAAATTGCCGTAGTTGTTCTCAAAAATGTTTCATTGGATAGTAAATATGTAATAGTGGGGCTGTTGTCGAATTATTATGTAATCTCTGTTTCGGAGATTAATGTTTCAGTCTAAAGTTGTTTTATAAATTTTGCTGTTGTACAAATATTTCATGACTTAATTGCGAGAAACAGTACTTCGGAAATGTCTTGTTTTAAACAAGTTGCTTTCAAAAATATTCAATAGGATAATTCTTAAATAGTAGAATTGTTAATGAAACTTTATGTAGTTTCAGAGTATCAATATTTCTCCTACAGCTGTTTTGCATATTTTGCACATGTAGCTATTTCATGACGTCATTACGAGCAACAGTTCTAAAAACTAAATTTTTGTGAATGAATTGTTCAAAAAAGGAAAATATTTGATAGAATAATAAATCTTTTCAATGTTGAGGTTATTAATTAAACGGTGTGGTACTTATTAGTTTTGAAGAATAAGCACTCTTCCCTCAAGAGTTGTACATATATTCATATTCTACAAATACAAACATTTCATTATGCATGTACTTATCATGTCTATTTAATTTATTTATATAGCTGCTTATGTTTTAATTTTTTACCTTGGATAAATTGACATTTCGCGACAATACTTAACAGAACTATCAATTTGAAATCACAGTAATTGATTTCAAGAATGTTTCCTAGCATAATAAATCAGTTTTAGTGGTGTTACTAGGGAAATATGTGGTTTCTGTTTTGGAGTCAATATTTTTCCCTCTATAGTTGTGTTACATTTTTTGCATATGTTAATATTATATGATTTAATTACTAACAACAATGCTAGAAAAATGCCTGTTTTAAATTAATTTTCAAAAGAAAGAAAAACTGCTGCGTAGCATAATGAATTTTTATAATAGTAGGCTTATTAATGAAACGTTATGTGATGTCCGTTTTGGAGGATATTTTCACCCTACAGTTGTTTATATATTCTACAAATGTAAACAAGTATCTGTACCTATTACAAGTATTTCATATTTTTATGCAGTTGCTTACGTTTTGTATTATTATCATTGATATTCATTCGACTATTCAAGAACAATACTTAGCAGAAATATCTGTTCAAATTTACAGTACTTGTTTTAAAATATGTTTCAAGGGATGATAAATCTTTGTAATAGTGGAGTTAAATTCATTTTTTACTTCCTATAACTACCAGTTAAGTAATAATAAATAATTATTCTCTCTCTCTCTTCAACAAGTTTTAAGAAGAAAAATATTTTAAGTAATTAAATGAGATATATTTCTCTTCCAAATTAGAAAAAAAATTCTTGTAATAGTTTACGATTTTAACGACTCAAATACATTTCCATTTTCTATCAAAAAAAACTATTTTGAGTTGTAGTCAAAGTTGATTTAGTTTTATAATAATTACGTTTTGATATCACTCGTAATCAAGTTATGTTATTCCCTTTCATTCAAGCTCAAAATTATTCTTGTAAGATATACGTGAGTCATTAACACTTAGCAAAGAATGTAAATTGAGTAGCATAGCATAAAAATGTATCAAGTTTAGTTTTCATGTCCAAAAGTTATGAACAAAGCATAAGCTATTCCTTTTCCCATTGAAATGCTGCTGCTCTACCCAGCAACTGTTTCCACAATACGTCACGGATTTCATACCCCCAGACCCCGATTCTCCAGATGGGCCAACCCTCACTATTCCCCCAACCCTGGTCTGGATTACTGTTTATTCAAAAGTAATAAGCAATTTATTTTTGTAATTCTTTTTCTAATTATTAATTTTCATGTCATGTAATTCATAAATAAAGAGTTTTGTATTTGAAAAAAAGTTTGAATTTTAAAGTATTAAAAATAATTGGGATAGATTAAACTTGCTTCTATATATCCATATTTCTATGTATAAAACTTTTCCCCGCCAAGTTGTTACTTCGATATATGGAGGTCCGACTGTATTTTTGTTGTATTTTTGTTTCAGGTAAGTAGTATGATGTGCTTTTTAAAAATTTATATCGTTAGAAAAAGATACCGCAAAACTTTGGCACAAAAGGGTTTTTTCTTTTTCTACCACCCCCCACCTTTTTTGTGTATAAAAAATGTAAGAAACTGTTTAAAAAGAAATTTGCTTTTGTTTAATACCTGTATATACTGTCAGCCTTGCTTAATCGGGTAACGAATGAACGAATACCGCGCTCATACGAATAAAATATTCCAGAACCAAATATATCCCCATTCCAAAGACGCAATGTTAACGCAAGATTCCCGCATAATCGAAAAATATTTCTTGGAACCGACAGTATTCGTTTGCGTGAGGCCAACAATATATATATAGTTGCATTTGAAATTTATTTGAAAAAAAAATGTTTTTCTTAATTCTCTTTGTCTTCGTTGACCGTAGTAAAATTATTTTCTTTGCCCCATTACTAACATTACAAATTTTAATACTGTTTTAAGTACTTTTTTTTTTTGAGTGATTGTGTATACGTTCTATAAAAATGAAAAAGATGAAAGTTCAGTAAAATATTTAAATAAACAAAATTGAATAGTAAATTTAACAGACTGTAGAAAAACTAATGATAAATGTTATACTGTCAAACATTGATATCTTGAACCTTCTAATCTCAAAACCCTTGATATCTGGAAAAAAAAAATTCACCTGCATTTGACATAAAAACTCTTCTGTGTTTTCCATAGTTATCTCAAAATTTACTTTTCGTAACCCTTGATTTGTCGAAATTT
This sequence comes from Uloborus plumipes, assembly GCA_038373865.1. Lineage (NCBI taxonomy): Eukaryota > Metazoa > Arthropoda > Arachnida > Araneae > Uloboridae > Uloborus > Uloborus plumipes. The sequence goes on from JAXGGA010003383.1 coordinate 8,135, forward strand.
TTGCACAGAAAAAGTTTGAACTGTTGTTTTTGCTCGCCAATTTTTGTAGTAGAACCAATCCGCTGAAGACGTGTTTCTAGTTTTTCATCCCTTTTCCTGGAAAGTATAATAAGAATAGAGGATTTGAGTGAGATAATAGGAGAGTGAGAGTTGCAATGTGGAGGGTCCTGTAGTCTTTTTTATCTCTGTGTTTTCCCCAGAGGTTAGCTTCTTTGTGGAACATGGTTCGCACTTTGAGGTGCGAGTCGATTTTTTGTAGTAGACTAGTTTTCTAGCAAAAATGAGAAAGTGTGATCCTCATCATTCGGCATTTAAAGAAAAAAATACGAATTAAAACGAAATGGCCAATAAAATGCTTAAGTTGAATGCGCTTGAAGATAAAAGTAGAACTTTGAAGATTGTAGAAAAAAAGAAATTACTATTACTAATATTACTATTTTTCAAAATTAATTTGTTAATTGTTTCACAAAACGGTTGCATAGTACAGAAATAAATATGTATGTGAAATTGTGAGCTATTGGTGTTATGTTTTCAAAACCTTGATAACTCAAACACTCAATATCTCAATTTTTTTTTCTCTTCCCAAGAGACTTGAGATATCGAGGTTATACTGTATATACAGGGTTCGTACGCTCCTTACAAACTCCTTATAAACTCCTGCTTTTTAATAAAAGAAAATAAGGGCCCTTAAAACTCCTGAATTTTGACATTATCTCCTTACAACCTCCTTATTTTTTATTCTGTTTATTCATGTTTTTTTTTCCTGTTAAGTATTTTCTTCTACCACTAATCCCAAAGGTTGAATTGTGCTGGGATATTATATCAGAATTTCTGTATTTTCGCGAGTACTTTTATCTTCCCACATCCGAAATTTTTTTCCTTACTCCAAATTTTCCACGATTATATCGATAATAATTAACAATACACATCATCGAGACCTGTTAAAATGACATTCTAAAATTGTTTTGCATTAATACATTCTTTTATTTGCCGTTTTTATACTTTTGATGGCTCCATTTTCAATGATGCAATCTCTTTGCACCCGGTTTAAGAATCAAATTTTCCTTTTTTTTTTTGTTGTTTACTTTGCTTTGCTTGGGGGCAAATAACTAAAATGTCGTTTTATTTTGATTAAAATTGCAAATAAAAATTTTTTAAGCGAAATTGTGTTCCCCATGAGAGTTTAAAAATTTAAATTGAAATCGCTTTTAGTTTAAATTTGTCTTCAATTACGTTGATTGCTATTAATAATATGTTTATCATAGAGCTTTGAAATGTAAATTATGATAATTTTACTTTAATATATCCTTAAATATGCCATTTTTTCCTTCTCTTTTCTTTGTTTAACGTGTTCATTATGAAAATCGTGATTTCTTTGCATTCGCCATTGGAGTAGTACTTTTTGCATTTATGATGTTAATTATTCTGTTAAGAAGTAAATAACTAAAATTTCATTTTATTTTTTTGTTTAAATCATTAAGTTGAAAAGTTTTAAGCGAAATTCTGTGTTCTTTAAGAGTGTCAATTGTCAAAAAGTTTAAGAAATTTGAAAGTTATTTTGAACTCTACTATCTTATCTATAGTTATTAAAATAAAAATAAAATTAGCTTGTTATTTTTATTTTAATAATTATTTTATTTTTTTTATGTGGATTCTAGTTACAAAATCATTAATAAGTGTCTTGTTTTTTTAGAAAGTCCTAATTTTGAATCAGTCTTTTTTTTAAAACATTTTTTCTAAATTTAATTTCGAACTGAAATATTTTTAATGGTTACCCCCCCCTTTGGTATTTGAATTTCATTTTGAGTCGGCTAATATTCAAAAAACAGTAAATGAATATTTTTGACTTTAAATTTAGTGTGTTATGCAATGTATTGTTGGAAAAAAATAAATGATACAAGACTTGTGAAATTTTTAATAGGTCTCTTGTTTTGATACAGTACTAATTTTCAATCAGTCTTTTTTTTTCATTTTTAAATGATTTTTTAATAATTCATTCTCAAAATAAAATGTTTTTTCATAATTACATCCCTCCCCCCTCTCTTTCCGTATTTGAATTTTATTTAGAGTTGGCTAATATTCAAGAAGCAGTAAATTCATATTTTACTTTCAATTTCGTATGTTATTCAATATATTGTTGAAAAATATAAGTAATACAAGAATTGTAAATTTTATTTTTTTTTAATATGTTGTTAAAAAAATGCGTCTTTCAACAGAAAACACTCCTTAAAAATTGAAATTAGCTCCTGCAAAACTCCTTAAAAACTCCTTACTTTTAATTTTCAAATTTGAGTATGAACCCTGAAAGTATTTTGTATCTTTTCAATGATATTTTCTCTTAAAGCTCATCTACAGTCTGTTAACTGGAAAATTAACTTTGTGTGTTTGGTAAAGTCAGTGAAATTAAAAGCTGATCTAGAATAATCAACCTATTAAAAAAAGTCAACAACTATTTTCAATGAAGTGTCAGCCAGTAGCGTCGCTATAGGTGGGTATGGGGGCTTCACACACTCCAGGGTCCCCTGCACCTACCACAACTCGTTGTTTAGCCCAGATAGGGCCTTGAAGAGCGCTCTGTTCTTTTTTTGAACCAGACCAAGGGCCGATAGGTGTGGAGGCTGTCTACCCCGGGTGTCACCCATCTCGGGGGGAGGGGGGATACGTAATGAATTTTTGAATACCTGAAAGAAAAAACCTTCAACCCTGAAAAATGTCCAATTATATTTAGATACATACATATATATACCACATAAATGCCTACTCACACATATACACACACAGTGTTTCTTTCAGACATTTTGCTCCTGGGGGGCACTTTGAGAATCCGGAGGGGCACAAAGATAACGGAGAATCCAGCGGATCGGGGGAGGGGGGGGGGCAAAAATAGCCTAAAACTGCATTTCGGGGACTTTTTTCGATAAATTTGCCCCCCTCCCACCAAATTTGAGATTTGAAATTGTACTTTTGCCTTTCTCTCCCCTTTCTCATAATGACCTCCTCCAAAAACAAAAGCTAGCTGGAATACGAGAAATTTGGTCTACACTCCTTCCATTTGACCCCAAAAAATTTCACTTTGACTCCCCTACCCCTCTCCTTTTTGGACAGTGACCTCTACCAAAGCTGGATCCGCTGTTTGCCAAGGGCGTATTAAAGGGAGTGGATGTTGACAACCTATCTCCCCTCCAAAATAATTTTAAAAATTCTTACTCGCAATAAAGACTTTTCTATTTTGAAACATCAATTCGTAAATTTATCGTAATGATTGGTTTACCCCCTCCCTAAATAAATTTCCCTGGCCACCATTCCCATAGGAGAGGCGATAAATGTTTAAAAAACTTAGTTTTCCGCACTAATTTGTCAAAACTGAAACTCCAAAAACTTTTTTGTTCCCAAAACAAAATTTTGTTTGATATGTAATAACGCTACGGGGAATCAGTAGGCATTCCCCCCAAAAAATTCCTAACTTGAAGCACTAAATGCACAAATGTATAGGGTTACTGATGACGTTCGGTAAGGGATGAAGTTCAAGACACCACCCTCAAAATATTTCAATATTGGAGCTCTAAATATGCAATTGCAGGTCATCTGAGATGATATTCAAGGTAAGGCCCCCATGACTAGGGGGAGGGGGTCACGGACTCTCCCCCAGATTATTTTTGCAAAATGAAGGTTTAAAAACGCAGCTGTGGGTGTTGGTACGTGTGATGAAGTTGAGAAAGGGACAGGTTTTTAAACTCTCTGCAACAAAATAGTCAAAATTTAAGTTCTAAACGCGAAATTGTAAGCTATGTTTTGATTAGATAGGTGAGATAAATGTGGGTTTTAAAACTCTTTTGGAACTTTTCCGAAATTAAAGTCCTGAAAAGGAAAATGCAAGCTGTCTCTGATGACGTTAGGGTTCGAGTTCGGAACTCTACCCCGGAAAAGTTTTAGAAATTGAAACATTAAAACACAATCTTAGTGCTTTTTGATGCCATCAGAGAAAGGGACTTTAGGACTTTACCTTTTAAAATTTTTGAGATTGAAATCCTGGAATCGTAATAGTACCGTATATACTCGCGTATAAGTGAGAGAAATTTAGTCAAAAAAATGAAGTCCGAAATTTTTTCCCGAACAACTCTTGGGGAAAAAACGCTCAAAAAGGAGAAGATTTTTCCGATACAGTTTAAGTATTTTAAACAGACGCTAGAGAAGTAAATACTCATACATTCTACTATATTTTTGCATGGTTTGATTGTGAAGTAATGAATAAATAATTACAACAAAGCCAAACGACCGACGGCGCGAAAAGTGCGGGAATTGCCGTATTCGTGAATTTTCCAAATGATGGTGTTAATTTTTTTTAAACAGAATGTAATACGGCTACATCGTAAAATTTTATTGATAATAATGCAAAATAAGAGCAACAGATAGCAAAAACTGTAACCTCAAAATCGAACCCTTACAAAAACCGCGATCGTTAAATCGAACCCTTTACAAAAATTGCGATCGCAAAAATGAACCCTTCCCAGGTAGCACAAATAACTTTTAAACGTTTTTAAGCGGTTGTCACAACGTTAAGAGCAAGAATCTGAGAGAGTGTCACGCCTGTGATTCATGACCTCTCAGATTTTCTCCCAAAAATTACCAAATGTTTATTATCTTATTGAAAGACCAAATCCAGAATGTTTTGCTCTAAAGCTGAGTTGTTTAGTTTTTATGAATCCCTAAAGATGAAGGTGCGGCATCAAGAATTAAGCGGATTTTCAATACATGGAAGCTGCCGTGAGCCAAAACTCTTACCAGGAACTGTTTATCTCATATTTTCTTTTTGTATATGGAATATAGAAGGTTGAAACTTTACAAAATGAATGTTAAATTTGTGGTAAGTTGTTGCCGTAAGGTTAGTGAAGGCCCTTAAAATAAGGCATTTTTGACGTTTTTTAGCGTTTTTGAGGTCCAAAAACAGCTTGTACATTTCAGTTGGCACGGCAAAAGTAGTGTCATTTGAAAGACCAATGTAAGCACTTTAAAATGATGTATAAACAACTGAGGAAAGTTCAATGTGCTTTTAGTTGCGTTAGGCCGAAATATGAAAAATGCCATATTTTACCGATATTCAAACGGTCATAACTTCCTCTGCGAACAACATATTGAAATATTTTTTCTGCCAATGTCATACTCTATTCTTTGTCTTAACAGAACAGATGAGTCCTGTGAGGCGAAATGTAAAAAAAAAAATTACAAAAATGTACAGGAAAAAATACATTTTTTGTAAAAAAATTCACATTTCGCCTCAAAGGACTTATCTGTTCTGTTAAGACAAAGAATAGAGTATGACATTGGCAAAAAAAAAAAGTCAATATGTTGTTGGCAGAGGAAGTTATGACCGTTTGAATATTGGTAAAATATGACATTTTTCATGTTTCGGCCTTACGCAACTAAAAGCACGTTGAACTTTCCTCGGTTATTTATACATTATTTTAAAGTGCTTACACTGGTCTTTCAAACGACACTACTTTTGCCGAGCCAACTGAAATGTACAAGCTGTTTTTGGACCTCAAAAACGCTAAAAAACGTCAAAAATGCCTTGTTTTGAGGGACTTTTCTGACCTTACGGCAACAACTTACCACAGATTTAACATTCATTTTGTAAAGTTTCAACTTTTTATATTCCATATACAAAAAGAAAATTAGAGTTAAACAGTTCCTGGTAAGAGTTTTGGCTTACGGCAACTTCCATGTCTTGAAAATCCGCTTAATTTTTGATGCCGTACCTTCATCTTCAGGGATCCATAAAAACTAAACAGCTCAACTTTAGAGCAAAACATTCTGGATTTGGTCTTTCAATAAGATAAAAAACATTTGGTGATTTTTGGAAGAAAATCTGAGAGGTCATGAATCACCTCATAATGCTAGGCGTGACAGTTTCTCAGATTCTTGCTCTTAATAACCATTTTACAACGTTTATAAAACGAAGTGTGCTACTTGGGTTTTTGAGCAAAAGAATAACAATCGTGCTGGTTTTAACACAAGAATGTTCACTGCATTGTATTTTCCTTCTTTTCAAAACGTTTATTTTCAAAAATCGCGGCAAAACCTTTTTTGATCGTTTTAGAAACTGCGGTCTCGACTTACACGCCGGTTTTCAATTTTTCCTGATTTTCCTACTAAAAGTAGGGGGTCGACTTATACGCGAGATCGACCTATACGCGAGTATATACGGTAAGTCATTTTTGGTCAATAAGGGAAAGGATAGGATCCACGGACTCCCGTCTCCCATAATTTTCCAAAATTGCATTATAAACCATATTTGAGAAAAATTAAAATTTTTAAATTTTTAAAAATTGAAGTCCTAAAAACGCATTTATAGACTCTTTTATAACATGAATATTAATGTAATTCAGGACTCTCCCTGGAAGTGTTCTGAAATTGAAATTCCCCTCCCCCTTTAAAAACAAAAAGCGCAACTATCTAGGCGATTTTTGATGTCAATGGAAAAAGGATAAGGTTCGCAAATTCTTTCCCGGTATTTTTCTGAAACTGATGTCCTAAGATACAATTGCAGGCCATCTTTGATTACTTCCCCCCCCCCACACACAAATACGATATATGCTTTAAAGCTTTTATTTATTTTTATACTTGTTTGTTTAATAAATTTTAATATTTACTACTTGTTTGTTTATTGATTCTTTTCACTTTATTGATTTATTTCTTTTGTGTGTATGTATGCTAGTGCAAACTGAGATTTCTCCCGGGGGGGCAGTTGACTTTCTCCGGGGAGGCAGTGCCCCCCCGGAGAGATGCCTGAAAGAAACACTGTACACACATGTGCCTACACATATACAGACACGAACGCACACATCTAGCCACACACACGTATCACAATTCGTGATTGCAAAAAACATAATTTGAATTCAAGATGTCAAAATTCAAATGATTATCTTTTTTTTTTTTTTTTAAAGCTTTTTTGGAGGTACTAAAAAGTATTTTGTGTTAGAAATTTGTAATTTTACGAGGGGTTGCTGTACATTCCACTCCTTTAAAGCCATTTAAAAAAATTACAAAATCTCTTCAGAAATTTGTTTTTTTTTTCTGCAGTTTGTAAGCAGTTAAACATTTCTCTCACTGATCAAATCGTTGAAAAGTTCCCAACATTTAAAATTTAAAAAAATAATAACTTCATAACTGTAGACATGCCTGTAATTTAAAATTTTTTCCATGATAGGTGGGGTTATATGTGATGCAAATTTTGTCAGGAAATAACAAAAAATACATCCACTTGTATGTATATTAAAATTTTAAACCCCCTGAGGGTAGGGCACTAAAAATGTCAAGCTTGATTGCAAAGGATTTTCTGTTTCAGAGCATGTAAAATATTATTACTCAGGAAAAATAAATGTTTTGGGGGAAATTTCATGCATTTAACAAGTAAAATATTGAAAACTTAACGCTGATAAAAAAAATGATTGTGTAATGTTTTTTAGGGCTAGTTGACCTCTTTCCGAAACAGCATTTTATTCCAAGCAGTGGATTCGAATGCACAGAACGGTGGGGAAAATATACATCATTTGTAATCATAAATAAGATTAAAACTTAAAGTAACATTATAAAATCCTGTTTGCTGTATGGAGTTCTTCAGTTATTTGTTTTGTTAGAAGACAAGTTGTGCAACAGATGAGTCAAAAAATTTTCAACATACTGTTGGTCATCTTCATATCTTTGAATGTTTGGTTCACTTGATAATTTTAGCCTATCATATTTCTTATCTGTCAAAACTACATGATGAGAGTTCATTACTTGGAAGGGTAAATACAACAGAGGATGCACCTCTGACAATGGCTTTTGATCTTGCACCAGTGGCAGTTGTTTAGTGTATACGAACATCTGTCGCCTCCCCGGGAATCTGTCAAATTCCGGATGGGTAGCATAGTTGAGGATATGCTTTCCATTAATCACATTTTCAGGGGGTATCCGGGCTCTTGGTATCATTGGGTCTGGATTGTGTGACAGCACAGAAATGTCGACTCCTAAGATATTTGGAAGAGTTTGCTTGAATCTGGATCCACCTGATAGAGTACCCGGAAGGCTTCTTAGCTGGGAAAGGTCAATTCCTAACATTGGTGCTTGCTTTATTGATTTTGAACTACGAGTGTATATGTCCACAGTGTTTTCTGATCTGGGGTAGGGAGTTTCATCTTCTGTAGTTTTCACCTCATAAACAGTTCTTGGGATCATCTGAATTTGACTTGATGCATGAATATGAACAAGCATGATCGGAATGAAGAGTATTGAGCTAACATGTTTCTTACTGTCAGTCATCCTGCAAGAAAATGGTTTTATTACAGTATATCATGAAATGTTTTTAAATTTACAGTAACAGTTCGACAAACGCCGATTTCAATGTTTCAAACGAAACTCTTAATGTCTTCCGAGCTAGAACCCATGTGATATGTGCTAAAGATAGTGAATTGGACTCATCGATATAGGTGGACTAGTTTTTGGCAGATTTGGCCGATTTTAACTCAAACGGTTACTTTTGAAGTGCAGAGATTGCAGATTTTGACGGGAAATCAATTTTGAGTACTTAACCCTACACTGCATAATTTTTTGTTCTTTGAAAGACATATATACGTTTTTTAGTGTAATAAGAAAACATTGGAACACAGTTAAAAAAAAATAATTTTGAAGATAGATGGCTGTATTTGCTTTAAAGATACTTAATACTTACGTTTTATGATTGAGTTGCCTTATGCATGGTCATAAGTAAAAAATTCCATGTAGCCAATTGGCAACGCTATGCAGTGTAGGGTTAAAATGTTTCAAAGCTTGTAACTCACTTTAGTCTGTGGAGTTAGCGACAAAAACAGCCGAAATATTTCACTTCCGGATACCAGTGTGAAATTTGGTACAGAGCTTAGGTACATATATAAGAACAAAAAACCGCCGGGAGACACTTGATCAGGGGTCATGAACTCCCGTGATGACGTCATCAAGATGGCCGCTTTTACAGGTAATACGTTCGTTTAATTGCTTAAAACTCCATCATAGATTAAAATATTGCAAAACTTAAATGCATCATCTGAAAGCTCTTTAAAAGAGCTATTTAGAAATATTTAATTTTTCTTTCTGAGGTCAAGGGCCCACCTGTAATGACGTCATCAAAATGGCCGCTTTTACAGGTAAATACGTTTGTTTAACTCCCCCTAAAACTCCATCATAGATTCAAATATTGCAAAACTCAAATATATCATCTGAAAGCTCTTTAAAAGAGCTATCTAGAAAGATTTAATTTTTCTTTCTAAGGTCAAGGGCCCACCTGTGATGACGTCATGTGAGGCCATTTTGATGACGTCATTACAGGTGGGACCTTGACCTCAGAAAGAAAAATTAAATCTTTCTAAATAGCTCTTTTAAAGAGCTTTCAGATGATATATTTGAGTTTTGCAATAATTGAATCTATGATGGAGTTTTAGGGGGAGTTAAACGAACGTATTTACCTGTAAAAGCGGCCATTTTGATGACGTCATCACAGGTGGGCCCTTAAAATTAGAAAGAAAAATTAAATCTTTCTAGATAGCTCTTTTAAAGAGCTTTCAGATGATATATTTGAGTTTTGCAATATTTGAATCTATGATGGAGTTTTAGGGGGAGTTAAACAAACGTATTTACCTGTAAAAGCGGCCATTTTGATGACGTCATTACAGGTGGGCCCTTGACCTTAGAAAGAAAAATTAAATCTTTCTAGATAGCTCTTTTAAAGAGCTTTCAGATGATATATTTGAGTTTTGCAATATCTGAATCTATGATGGAGTTTTAGGGGGAGTTAAACAAACGTATTTACCTGTAAAAGCGGTCATATTGATGACGTCATCACAGGTGGGCCCTTGACCTTAGAAAGAAAAAATAAATCTTTCTAAATAGCTCTTTTAAAGAGTTTTCAGATGATGTATTTGAGTTTTGCAATATTTGAATCTATGATGGAGTTTTAAGCAGTTAAACGAACGTATTTACCTGCAAAAGCGACCATTTTGATGACGTCATCACAGGTGAACCCTTTTGACCTCAGAAAGAAAAATTATATATTTATAAATAAATCATTTTAAGCGCTTTCAGATGATATAGTTGAGTTTTGAAATATTTAAATATATGATGGAGTTTTAGGGGGAGTTAAACAAACGTATTTACCTGTAAAAGCGGCCATTTTGATGACGTCATTACAGGTGGGCCCTTGACCTCAGAAAAAAAAATTATTTTTTTCTAAATAGCTCTTTTAAAGGGCTTTCAGATGATACGTTTGAGTTTTGCAATATTTGAATCTATGATGGAGTTTTAAGGGGAGTTAAACAAACGTAGTTACCTGTAAAAGCGGCCATTTTGATGACGTCATCACAGGTGGGCCTTTGACCTTAGAAAGAAAAATTAAATCTTTTTAAATAGCTCTTTTAAAGAGCTTTCAGATGATATATTTGAGTTTTGCAATATTTGAATCTATGATGGAGTTTTAGGGGGAGTTAAACAAACGTATTTACCTGTAAAAGCGGCCATTTTGATGACGTCATTACAGGTGAGAACTCTACCTCAGAAAGAAAAATTAAATCTTTCTAAATAGCTCTTTTAAAGTGCTTTCAGATGATATATTTGAGTTTTGCAATATTTCAATCTATGATGGAGTTTTAAGCAGTTAACGAACGTATTTACCTGTAAAAGCGGCCATTTTGATGACGTCATCACGGAATGACCTTGACCTCCGATCAAGTGTCTCCCGGCGTTTTTTTGTCCTCCTATGTGAATTTAAGCCCCACATAAAATTTCAGACTGGTATCCGGAAATGAAATATGTTTGCACTAACTCCACGGACTACTTTAAAATTCGACTGTCTTGATTTTTTTTTTCTTTTTCTTTTTTTTTTAGATTTGCTTTACAAAGTTTTGTCTGCTTTTTGACATGTATACTTATTTTGTGGTTAAACTTGCCAGAAATTTCAAGATTAAGTCTTTTTCTTAGAAATTTGTTTTTTAAATCATTTTCTTTAATTTGACCATAACTTAAAAGCGGTTCGAGTTTTTCCCTGAACTATTGATACATTAGGGTTGCCTTTCTCACAAAGAGCATTAGCGATCCCCCCCCCTCGAAAAAAAAGGAAGAAAACCATGAAAACTCAACCCAAGAATGATAATTTTCCCAAAGAAAGAGAAAAATACGACTAAAAACATCCCCTTAAAAATTTCAATCGTTCAATTTGCTCCATGTCTCCATTTTACCCTTTAAATTATATAATTTAAAAAAATCATTTCCTTTTGTACAAAAAAGTTATTGTAAAAAATCCTGGACAGATCCCTGACTTCAGTACATGGTGGATAAAGTGTTGATTCCTAAGTCTTTTTTCAGAGCACCAAAAATCGCGCTAACATTTTTAGTGGGGGTATTGTAAGAAAGTATCGAAAATTTTGTATTTTAATTATTACATAGCTGAACATGTAATCGAAAATCAATAAGTCTCATATAATAAAATATTTTTTTTAATCTAAAATTAATATCTGTTATGTGTTAGCATTTAAAAAACTAGTACCTAGCGACCGAGCCCATCTCGGTTTAAAAGAAAATAATGTTTGTAAAATCGTGTTTTTTTTTTTTTTCTAAAGTTCGAAGTACTACTTATTTAGATAAACTTGGAAAGCATTTTTATGCCCATGGTTGCAATTACGCATGGGAGTACTTTGAAATACCCCCCAAATCGGAAATTTGGAGACTTTTTTCTCGCTAAGCAAAATACCTGTTGCCATTTCTTTGTGAAATGATCAAGCGGATTTCTGACTTGAAAAAAACTCAAAAAATTGTACAAAATACAAGAAAATACTAAATTAGGCAACAGCAAAAACCTAAAAGCTGAAAAAACTTAAATAGGCATCACCAAAATAAGAAACAGCAGTCCCAAAAAGTCCTTAGGGAGCGCCAGATTTTGCACGTAATTTTTGAGGGGATATATCAAAGTTATACCTTACGCATTTAAAAGAGCCGTAGTGTATAAAACACAACCTTATTTGGACAAGACATCATCATCACAACCTTATTTAAACGATGCACACCGCAGAATCACACTACAATAACTTTATTTTAATCGATCTCTTTAACATTTCAAAAACAAGAACAGTTTCAACGTTTTGCCAAAACTCGTTTGCCAAATTTACGCTGATGTTATTAAATATGAAATTCATTGTTATAATGCGGGGGGGGGGGGGCAACCTTTTTAGGGAGAGTGCCACTATCTGGAGAGAAAAGGCTCAGCGTGCCACCTTGTATTTTTCCAACAAACTGAAAATGTTTAAAAAGTTAAAAATAGATTTTAGGTTGGCTGAATAATTCTCACTCAAATGAAACGTTTTTTCTCGTAAATCTAAGTAATTCAAGTCTAAATGATAATAAAGATAAAATAAGTCCGAACTTAAGAGTTATCGTTAATAAACACTTTTATAGGTTCTGTCAGTTGACTGATGCTTAAAAAAGAAACAAATAACATCAAACATTCTATTCTAAAAGTTAAACCGTCTGTATTAAATGTGGTTTATGAGTCTATATCTTTTTTACCAAGTCTTTAATTTTAGGATTAGCGCTTGAGAATCCTAAGAAGTTTAAGTGTTTTAAGTGCTATCAATTAATATTCAACGGTATCCAAGACACACGGCAGTGTGTCAGCCAAGTTCGCGCTGCACATCTGCTAGTGTATCTTTACACGAACCATTTCGGGCTACTTTCGACCCCTCCGTTTCTCAAGAACTACTTCATCTACATGCTTTAAATTTTGTAAGTCTATTAGAGTGACATAGAACACCCATAATCCTAAATTTTATGAATATATCTCCTTTAGTTTTAAAGTTATTAATATTTGAAAAGTGAAAATATGGCGATTTTCTTATTTAGATTATACACTCACTCATCAAAATGTTTACCTACTTCCAAGTGTCTCAGAATCTTAAAATTTGGCTTCAAGGTATATTTCCAGACACTAACTATGGGAAAAATCTAAAAAGTCCAAAAACTACATTAAAAAAGCAAGAAAAAAAGCATTTTTTTATGAGTATCTTGGCGCGATTTATAAATGGTTCGTCAAACAAAAGCGCCAAAATGCTTGTAAAACGTTGCCAAAAATAAAATACTTAAGTTTAAAATCAAATGTTTTATTGTAAGCTGTTTCAAGGCTTAGTTTGCCTTGACGGAAGATTAAAAGGTTTATCAAGATGAAATAAATAATTCGAAAACTTAAATACATATAGTTATGAACTTAACTGTGATCTTTGTTACTATAAGTTTGAATATTAATAAAATTGTTCAGTTTTTAAAAAGAGCTCATTCTACTGACGTAATTTTCTTTACAAATCTCATCTTTATGTTCGTTAAAGTGTGTTTCTGCCGTTCTGCCTCTTATAATAGACCCAATTTTATCTCGCATCCTTCAAATATGAGTCGTACAGTACATTTATTAATAGGTGAGTCCAATATTTTACACAAAATAATTCCGATGCCACCTGACGGAAGCTGCTTATTCCATTCAATTGTATATACATTGCATAATCAATATTGCTACATTCGAACGTTGCTGAAAAAAATCTTTATCAGTAAGTATACCACTCTTCAGTCTTTTAACCCAAATAAAAATATATGTGCATATATGAAAAACAAATGAAGGACAGTATTTAATCAGTAGTATATTAATTTGTGTCTAAATGAAAGCATAACCGTTGCTTCGGCTTTTCAAAAAAGCATGATATCCCAACAAAAACATAAATGTGAAAAAGGAGCCAAGTTCGGTTGAAACAACGTTTGGGCAGTTTGAAGCAGCGGTGCCACCGACAAAAGAGTTGAAATCTAACAGGCTCCAAGTTCTATAGCTGTTCCGTTAACTACAGTCGTGAGGTATTGAAATGTTCATTAATTTATTTTAATAACATTTCGTTAGTTCCTTTCATATCGGCTTCGGAACTGGGCAAGTTTTAATCGTCACGAAATTACGTTCAAAAAAATCCGACTTCCGTCAGTTAGAAATGAACTTGCCAAGTTATAAGAAGCCGATATAAAAGGAACTAACGAAATGTTATTAAAATAAATTAATGAACATTTCAATAACTCTCACGACTGTAGTTAACAGAACAGCTATAGAACTTGGAGCCTGTTAGATTTCAACTCTTTTGTCGGTGGCACCGCTGCTTCAAACTGCCCAAACGTTGTTTCAACCGAACTTGGCTCCTTTTTTCACATTTATGTTTTTGTTGGGATATAGATTTTTCTGCATTCTTAACAAAAAATATTCGTTTAGAAGCGTATTTTGAACCAAATCTAAAACAGCATCACACGGCTAAAGTGTGCAAATGTGAAAAAAAAAAAAAATTGTTGGTACAAATTTCTATATAACGTGTATGACTTTCTTTTGAAGTAAGCTTTTATATTTGATTACCAATGCAAAGGTCAGTAATTCTAATTTGGATTTCAGAAGGGTAACAAGTAGTGTCTTGCAGAGAAATAGACAAAGAATTTGAAAAGATCAGCATTTTTTTAGGATCCTAAAAATCATCAAACCTAACACTGAGTGTTTACTTAAAATAGGTGTAAAATTTTCTCCATATATCATTGGAAAATTATTAAATTAGGGTTGATACTTTCAGTATTAAATTTAATGTTTTATTCTTTTTTCTCAAAAGTAGAGAGAAAGAAACTGAAGTTTCATCATAAAAGAATATAGATGGCCTATACTGGTTTAGGAAACTTTTTTTGTACCATCTTAAATTTAACTTACTTGAAGGCCGGATAATAAGAGATGACATAGCTAAATTCATTTGCTATTCTTCATTCCTAAGTAGCAAGTCCTCACTGCTTTCCTTCCAGACATTTTAAAAAACACACTCCCTAAAATTCTAAAATCTTATGACTATTTTCCTTTGGACAGCTATTGCACATTTCAATGAAGGAGTAACTTGTCATACTCTCCTCTTTCTCCTGGGAAAAGTTCGCAAAACATTCAGAGCTCTAATTCGTAGTTTGTTAATACAGTGAACTCTACAGGGTCACTAGCAGAGAAAAAGTCTCATTCTTTGTCAAGAAGTTAGTGATAAATAATTCGATGATACTTTTGAAGTTTTTTTCCCAAATTATTTTCAAGTAATGTAACAAAAACAATTTAAGGATCTTCATTTGTGCAACCATACCGAATTTTGTCCAATCTGGTTTCTTAATTTTACTTGCAGAGTTAACTTTTTTTTTTTTTAATTTCATCACCCGTAGCTGAAACTATTGCAGATCAAGAATCCATTCTGCAGCATCGAAAGTTTCATTCGTGTCAAGCACAAATATGCTTTACAAAGCATTGTCTGTAACGTCACAGCTCTCGTTGGATGCCCGAAGCGCCGAAGCTAACGTTAAGTACTTTGCAATATTGTAGTAAAGACAATTTGTAAGCCAGCCTCCTGACACTTAATCGTCACAATATCATTATATTTATCAGTTCAAGAGTTTTAGTTTTTGTCAATATTTTTGAGCGACATTTTCCCTCAATTTTAGAATTTTTTCAAGAAGTCTTCGCGTGCCACTGTTACGGCTCTGCCGTGCCTCATTGTGGCGCGCGTGCCGCAGGTTGGCCACCGCTGTTATAATGAAACGTGGTTGCTATGAAACAGTAAGAATAATAGTAATCATAAAAAAATGGCGAAAGGAAGCTTCTCAAACTTTTAATGAAGTTACAAAAAGAGAGTTTTTTTTTTTGTTAAAACTCGCGTTTTTACAGAGAAAACGCCGATGTGGATGAACTCAAAAACCAAAACTTAATCTAAATACAAAATTTTATCAAAATCGTTTGAGCCGTTTTTGAGATCCGAAATTAATATATATCACAAAAACGGTACCTTTTCATTTCTTGGTACTCGGGGAAATTGCCCACTCGCTAAGCCCCCCCCTCCCCCCCCACTGCCTTTTTTTTCTGACTATA
Source organism: Uloborus plumipes (assembly GCA_038373865.1). Lineage (NCBI taxonomy): Eukaryota > Metazoa > Arthropoda > Arachnida > Araneae > Uloboridae > Uloborus > Uloborus plumipes. The sequence continues at coordinate 24,090 of JAXGGA010003383.1, forward strand.
TCCAATAGAATGTAATGGACAATGTGGCTCCAGCTTTTTATTCAGACTCCTCACTTGTGTCGATACAACAATGTATAGTATAATTTTAAAAATTAATAAAACATCAGGAAAAAAAAACATTTCAGGTATACCCCCCCTCCTCTCAAATTTTGTAATTTAAAAAGTTACAATTTTGTGTGTGTATACTAGTATTTATTTCTAACAATATTACTATTTTTAAAGAGTAGCTTTTATTTGCACTTTTAACTTAAACCAGTTCTGCGTACCTAAGATTTCTGCTAATTTGTGAGAAGCAAGCGTACCTAATACGAGCACAATTAGGATAATCCTGAATTATTTGTAATCATGGTCATAGCTTAAGCCCACACCGAAGATATCTTTAGCTAATTAGGTTAGAGCTCTACGTCAATTAAAAAGTGCAGAAAGTTTCTCTACTAATAATAAAGCTGAAGGTGGTTCTGTCTGTCCTTCTTTCTTTCTTTCTGTCTGTCTGTCTGTTACGCGCGTAGCGCCAAAACCGTTCGGTCGATTTTCATGCCACTTGGCACAAAATTAGTTTGTAGCATGTAGTTTTGCACCTCGAAGCGATTTTTCGAAAATTCCATTTCGTTCTTTTTCTATTCGAATTCTTAGCGGAAATTCGATAAAATAGGGAAGAAATATTTCACACACATTTTCAAGTCTTATGTCATTCGAAAGCTTGGAATTTTCTGCACAAAATGAAGTTTTTTCGAAGTTTCTACGATCATCAGGAGAGCTGTAACAATTGTTTTTAAAATCCCGAAATTCAAGGCTTACCTTCAGTAAAGCAAGCCAAACGATTCTAAAATGGTTGAACTTTAGAATAAAATTTGTTTGAAAAGAGAGATAAAATGAATTATTTTATCAACGGAAATCAATTTTTCATGTTGTTACTATGGTTACGTGTTCATACTTATTTTTGTTTCTTTCTTTTTCCAGGGTTGCCAGCGTCTATCTTCGTAGGCTACGGCCAGACGTAGTATTTTTGATTCTACGGTAGTATTTTTTCGGCCCAAATAAGGAGCGTAGTATGTTTCTGGCAACCCTGTTTCCAATACACTAATGACTTAATTAAAAGATTTGGCGGATTTTTTTTTTTTTTTTTCATTTTCATAGATTTCGCATTTCAGCAACATTGATTTTGGCAACGTTTGGAAACAGTAGTATTTTGTAATATTTTTTTTAGAGGAGGCGTAGTTTTTTTTTGTTCCAATTCTCTGGCAACCCTGTCTTTTTCCCGGTGAAGCGGTGAAGATGCTTTGGGACCCTGCTTGGCGCGTTTTCAAAAAGTCAACTACGCCAAATAGCTAGGGTTACCACGCTTGGCGCGCCTATCGTTCATTTAGCGAGAAAAGGGTACCTAAAGCACAGATTAACGAAATATCGTATCAATTGCGATATTGCATCGTTTTTTTAAAGTGTTTCATTTCGGAAAATGTATTGTTTTGTTTTTTAAGCTAGGAAAGAAAACTTTCTTCTTCTCTTAAACTTTGGTAAGATTTCTGTTGGTTCCTGTTATCAACAAAATTGTTTTATTTTCTCTTTTGGCTTATTTTTGTCCATCTCCCTTGGGGTTGCATTCGAATGTTCCAAGGGGGTGTTTTACCCCATTTGTCGGGTAAATCAGTGTTTTCAATGCAAGGTGATATGAATTGGTTAACAAAAGTGATATGAATTGGCGCGACCACTTGGCGATATATCGCCAAGCTTTTGATCGCCAAGTATTTGACGCCAATTGGCGAAAAAAATTTTTTTTTTTTGATTTAGGTTCAATTTGGCGCTGTTGGCGATATTTTTCGAAAAATCCACTGAATGGTGTTAAAATCGACGATATTTAGGAGATTAATCATTGTAAAACATTTTTTTTGCATTGTTTCGTAGCAAACTACACTGTTAAAAAAATTTCCTGAAAATAATGAAAAAATATATGGCAGCTGAGTTGCCGGAGTGTTTCCGTTTCGTTAATTATATTTCCGTTATTTTGAGAAATGTCCTGAAAATATTTCGTTAATTATATTTCCGTGATTTTGAGAAATGTCCATTCGTCATTTTTCCGTTCGTCACTTTTTCGTTTCTCAATTCTCCGTTCTTAATTTTTTCGGTTCTTTTTATCCCCGCTTATACTTATATACAGGGCGTCCACTCCTATCGTGGACCAATAGCTAATTTCTTAACCGTTAGAGATAAGCATATAGTTCATTTAGGAAAAAATCTCTAAATTACGAAAGGAATTTTGGATCTATTCAATGTTTTTCAAAAAAATCAAATTTTGAAAGAGCTACGAAATTTAGATTTTTATACAGCCCCCCAGTCCTATCAATCATATTTAGTAAAACATTCTTGACACTGTAACGTTTAAAACTAAAAAAAAAATCACTGTTCTACCACAAAAATTGACCGAGTTATGACGTTTTGAAAAATCAAAATTTTGCATTATTTCATGACGTCATCGGTGAAGCGATCTCTCATGAAATAATGCAAAATCTTGATTTTTCAAAACGTCATAACTCGGTCAATTTTTGTGGTAGAACAGTAATTCTTTTTAAGTTTTAAACATTACAGTGTCAAGAATGTTTTACTAAATGTCATTGATAGGACTGGGGGGGGGGGGGGGCTGTATAAAAATCTAAATTTCGTAACTCTTTCAAAATTTGATTTTTTGAAAAACATTGAATAGACCCAAAATTCCTTTCGTAATTTAGAGATTTTTTCCTAAATGAACTATATGCTTATCTCTAACGGTTAAGAAATTAGATATTGGTCCACGATAGGAGTGGACGCCCTGTATATATGCAAGATGGAAAATTATTTAAATTTTGCAAATTAACAAGCGCTTTTATAGCAGCTTAATATTAATAGCAAATTATGTATGGAATAAATTAGTCCTTTAAGTGTAGCAAAATGTGTAGAACAACAAATACACAAATTGAAATTTTAAAAAACTTTAGAGAAATATTTGAAAATTTGCGAATCAATATAAACATACAAAAAGAACAAGCATGGGTAATCACGGGTAATGTGCTGCCTTATCTTTTTCGTTTGTTCTTTTTATATGTTTATATTGTTTCGCAAATTTTTAAATGTTTCTCTAAAATTTCTTAAAATTTCAATTTGTTCATTTGTTGTTTTTTCCAATCTACACATTTTGCGCCACTTAAAGGACTAATTTATTGAACTTCCATACATAATTTGCTATTAATATTAAGCTTCTATAAAAGCGCTTGGTTAAATATGGTGGATGATGATAATGATGGAAAATTATTTAATTTAAATAATTTTCCATCTCGCACACATATATATATATAAAGTATTTTATATATATATATATAAAAAAGTTGAACACTGAAATAACATAAAAGTGACAAGCATGTTTGTCGACAGAAAGACGGGTATGGAATTTGAGTAAAATATGGGAAAATGAGAAATAGAAAAATAGAGCAACGAAAAAATTAGCTTAAACTAGCTCACCGGAAAATAAAAAAATATAAGACAAAACGATGCGCAAAAATGTAAACTTTAAAACTCTTACGAATTTTGTTTTTTAGAAAAGTTTAAATGTCCGCTCATACTTCAAACCCTTAAACATCTTGCTTTTTAAAAAAAATACTAAAAAGCAATACAAGGATTGGCTTTTTTTTTCATAAAAAATTTTAGTTCATCAGTTTCGCATAAAATACTCAAATATTTTGAAAATGGAATGATCAATGCATAGTATTTCTAAGGCTTAACTTCAAAAAATTAAAGTATTAACAAGGTGCATGAAATATTTTCTCTAATGTTTGAATAAAAATTAAGTTCTTCCGAAAGTTCTTTTTTTTCTGAATTTGAAACATTCGTGGTTCCTTTAAAAAAAAATCCTGTATTTTAACCGATTTCCTCCATTTTCATATATTTACGTTATGGTGTTCATAGTGATCAACACTTTCAGAAATGCACTCTCAAAATTGACGATATTTTCTTTGTTTTTGATGAAATCACTTTCAAGAATATACCCCGAGCGAACATTTCGTCAAATTAAAGAAACTGTTTTCGTCATTTTTTGGGGATGAATTTCGTCAAATGTAGGGAAATATTTCTTTATCCTAGTTTCGTTAAATTGAGAATCATTTTCGTAGTTTTGACAAACATTAATTTCGTCACATTAACTTTGTTGTAGTTGAGCATGTTCGTCAGGGTTGGCAAGGTTTTGGACAGAACGGTAAAAACCACGGTTTAAATCATGGTTTAAACCGTCCTGTCTAAAACCCATGTGTCCAAAACTGTCCAAAACTACATTTTTAGTACAATTTTATATTTCGAACGAATATCAAAAGCACAAAATTACACTTGAAGTTAAGACTTAATTTAATTAATGACTTTTAATTTATTTAATGTAAACATTTAAATATGTACATAAAAACATATATAAGATTTTCAGCTGGTACTAATCTAGCTACTTAAAAGTTACTATTCTTCATTAAAAAATGAATTAGTTCTCATAAGTTTATATTATTTTATTTTTAATGCTAGCTAAACTTCTTTTAAATATAGATGCAAATGAGGGTGTTCAAAAGGTACAATAATCGACTTAAATGCAAAAAATCAGTTTTGCAACTAATTAAAAAGATACACAACATTTGAGAATGTTACAGCGACATTTACTGAATATTTAATCATTTCACAAAGTTTTTGGAATAAATTTAAAAGTAGTACAAATTATCTGCTTCAAGAGTGTTTTTTTGACAGTACTACCAATTCCTATTTTATGAAATTTTTATGCAGTGGAGTTATGAGTAAATTGTTCATTTTTTTAACGTATAATTAAAATTACTAATATAATTAAATATTGTCAAATTTTAATTAATTACAACTAATTAACACTAAGAAACTAAGATGTATGCATTATCAATATTACAGCTAATAGAAATTAGTCAGCTTAAAACCCTTTTGCCATGCTTTAGACAGTTTAAGACACTTTTGGACAGTTTAATACACTTTTGGACAGTTTTCGACAGTTTTGGACAGTAAAACCCACCTGTCCTGTCCAAAACCAGTTTTGGACGTCCAAAACCCCAACCCTGATGTTCGTTTATTCAAATTTTAAGTATTTGGTTTTTTATTTTCGTTAATATTGTATCATATTCGATTAAATCATAACTCTATGATTTTATAACCATAATTTCTTTTTATATGTGGTCTCCCACAACATAAAAATATTAGAAATTGTAGAGGAAAAGAGGCACATGACAAAATTTAACTTTAAAAATGTAGAAATCCAGATGTTTAATTTCTTAAAAAAAACAGCAGTTGTCATTAACTACCTTTTTCTTATTTTGCTCTGTTAACAATGCAGGAATAAAATTTTTAGAATCAATGCAGTAAATCACAAGAAAACAGTACAGGTACGACTCATGAATGCAGTGAATTAGTAGATCAATAGGTTGATTCAGAGGAAAACATTTTCTGAAAATTATTAGTTTTATTTTTTTAATGCACGATAACTCTGATTTGATTGTCCGAACTTTTAATGATGCTTAAATAAAGACTTATACATTGTTTTTTTTATTCATTTCTTAATAGGCATTGAGCTAATGGTTAAAACAAATATGTAAATGAAGTAAAGTCTTAAAGTAAAAAAGCTAAGTTTTGTGACTAAGCTTTTAAATCTTGATATAAAATTACAAAAATCATTTCACTAAATTTTACTAACCCTCAGCACCAGTAAGTTTATACATGCAACTCTTAAAATGCACAATTGGTTTACATCATGAAATAACTAACTGTTGTCTGGACTCAGTTTAAAATAAAAATAGCAGTAACAAAAATAACTAGTTAATTATCATTAAAAAATATGCATTACAATATACATAGGATTTGAACCAAGTGAATGGATTTAAATAAGTGCCAATTCTATTAATGTAAATAATAAAAACAAACAATGTAAAACAAAAATATTTATTTACAAAATAATGACACAAACATTCTTTAACTAGAAAAACTCAACATTTCTGACTAAAAGAAAACCAAACATTTTCTGTACTTGGATTCCTTAGCTTGGGAGTTTCCCCAAATAATGCCCTACAAAGACAATACAATGAGAAAACATAAGTTTTGATTTAACACAGCAGGGTACGGCTCATACTAAACAGTGTAAATCAGAATGAAGCATTTTAAAAAACAATTTTTCTCTGTTCTTTCTTATTATATCTTGACAAGGAATTTTTTCCCAGTTTCTCGGAAATTAAAAGATCTTCGTAATAAAATAATTAAGACATATTACTCAAAATTAAGCTCTTAAAGGGACCACTTTAATTCACTTAAGTATTTTATAGTTCTTTAAAGAACGTATGGGAAAACAATGCAGCTGTAATACAAACTTAAGAGGAAATTTCAAAGAAAAAACAATTTGGCATCAAGTGCCAATACTGGACTGTTTTACAAAGGGTATGTAAAATTTACCTGACACAAATATTGAAAACAACCAAACATTTCTTTAACTTCACTACATTTCAATTTTAAATATGAATATATACAATAGAGTATCACAATTTTTTTTTTTTTTTTGGAAATTCAAAATTTCAAGTTAACAAAAAGTTGTCACTATATTCACATAGTTACCGAAAAAATTTATTTTGAAATTGAAAACTATTTAGGTATGCCGGAGATCACCTTGAAGTTTCAAGTCCCTATTTCAAAATGCAATACTTCAATGTTTGTACTTATTGGTACAATAATAAAAATTATTCTGTAGGATAGGTAAATATTCTAAAAATATGACAGACTAGCAAAAATGTGATGTTTTTTTATAACTATTTATGGAAATCTAAAAGTTAAATTTTAGCTACAATACATTTTTTATTGATAGATTACTTTTTAAGTAGTCCATTTTTGCACTTAAATAATTATTTTTGCTTTAGATATAATTTATACATTCTTTTAAAAAATCATCGTTTTTACTAAAAAACTTGAAACTTCAAGGTAATCCCGCATACCTAAATATTTTTAAAATTTTCAAATTTTTTGGTAACTATGTGAATATAGTGGCAACTTTTTATCAACTTGAAATTTTGAATTTCCCCAAAAAAAATTTTGTAATACACCCTTATATACAATAATGATCTTTTGTAGCGCTTGAGAGAGCAGCAAAGGAGATGGGACTTGTTATCAATGCGGACAAAACAAAATTTTTGATATCGACTAATAAATCTCCCGATTTGTCTTCTTTGAAGATAGGTAACTACACCTTTGAAACCGTAAAACAGTTTAAGTACTTGGGTACTCTGATCTCTTCTACGAACGATCTGAAAATTGAAGTAAATAATAGAATCTTTCTGGCTAATAGAAGTTTCTTCGGCCTCAGAAACCAATTCACCTCAAAGTTCATTTCACTAAAAACAAAACTGAGCCTCTATAAAACTTTAATCAGGCCTATTATTCTGTATGGATTTTTGAAAGAAAAATTCTAAGAAAAATCTTTGGACCTACTCAAGAAGACAATAGATGGAGAATCCTGAATCATGAGATAAACAGAAAGAACGACAAATTTGCCGGAACTGACATCGTAAGAGTTATAAAAGCCTCACGTATTCGGTGGCTAGGACATCTTTTTAGACATGATGATGCTGTCTCTATCAAAAAAGTGACTTTTGCAAAAATTGAAGGGATTAGACGTCGAGGACGACCACCCACTCGATGGTTGGATGATGTGGAGAATGACCTAAAACTAATGGGAATCAATCGATGGAGGGCTGTTGCGACTAATAGGGTCAGCTGGAGGAAAGTCAGCAAGTCGGCCTTGGCCTGCAAAAGGCTGTTGAGCGTTTGATGATGATGATACAATAATGATAGCAGGAAACAGAGTTTGACCAAAGTGCCAAAGCTTCAGCTACTATGTACATGTTATGCTTTAGCATCCAACGTGCAATCACCAATGTAAATTATCCAGATATTTATTTTCCAGTGAACCCAATTTACACATAATGCCAAGCTTTGAGTATAATATATTGAAATATATATATATATATATATATATTAAACAAAGAAAATTTAGAACAATTAAACCTGTCTTACAAACTTTTATAGACATAAAATATATAATAAGAAAAAACAAATAACATGCAACATCATATATTTTGTCATACAAATAAAATACTTGTTTCAAATAACAACCTTTTTCTTTTAATAATGTATGTTCCATAGAGCTACAATCTTACTAGAATATGCAGTACTGTTACAGTTTGACTGTACACATGAATGCGGTTTAAGTGCAAACTTAGTTAAACATACTCTAACTTCATTATGACGTGGCGACAAAGATCACAAACAGCTCCCCTCCCCTCTTTTTCTACCACGACTCTCTCCACATGATGACTAAGTTTTAGCCTAGCGGATAAAGAAGCATACTCTAGTAGCATAAGATCTCTAGTATTTTCCCAGATTTAAAAAGAATAAAATTTTAATTAATAGACAAAGAATGTTCAGTAAATTTTCAAACTGAAAGAGATGTGACTGATAAAGAGTACTGATAATAGAGCTCAAAATGAAATTCAGCAAACAGTTATAATGGTAAATGAAAAATGATCAAATAAGCTTTGTGCTAAAATATAATTGAAGTTAAAAATCAATGTAAATAAAGCAAATTAGGTAAAAAGTACAGCATATAGATATTTTAAGGCTACAATGGAGCAACACAACATGAAAGCTGTGAGGGAATTTTCAGTTCCCTCACAGCTTTTTTGTGCTAACTAACCTAATTTGTGCTTTATTTACATTGATTTTTAACTTTCGATTTTTATGATGGTAGTTGTGATATTATTTCAAAAATTCTTAAAATTGACATCTGATATTTTTCTAACTATCACATTGTAAAGGTTCTTAGATCCATTAAAAAATAACTTACATCTTTTAACAATTCTAATAAAAGTATCATAGACTATGCAATATACAGGGTGTCCACTCCTATCGTGGACCAATAGCTAAATTCTAAACCGTTAGAGATAAGCAGATAGTTCATTTAGGAAAAAATCTCCAAATTACGAAAGGAATTTTGGGTCTATTCAAAGTTTTTCAAAAAATCAAATTTTGAAAGAGTTACGAAATTTAAATTTTTATACAGCCCCCCAGTCCTATCAATCATATTTAGTAAAACATTCTTGACACTGTAACGTTTAAAACTAAAAAAAAAACACTGTTCTACCACAAAAATTGACCGAGTTATGACGTTTTGAAAAATCAAGATTTTGCATTATTTCATGACGTCATCGAGAGATCGCTTAAGGGTCCGTATGCAAAATCCTTCAAAATCTTGATTTTTCAAAACGTCATAACTCGGTCAATTTTTGTGGTAGAACAGTGATTTTTTTTTAGTTTTAAACGTTACAGTGTCAAGAATGTTTTACTAAATATGATTAATAGGACTGGGGGGCTGTATAAAAATTTAAATTTCGTAACTCTTTCAAAATTTGATTTTTTGAAAAACATTGAATAGACCCAAAATTCCTTTCGTAATTTGGAGATTTTTTCCTAAATGAACTATATGCTTATCTCTAACGGTTTAGAATTTAGCTATTGGTCCACGATAGGAGTGGACACCCTAATATTGTTAATTGAAATAAATAATATTCAATTAAGCAGAGTATTTGACAATGCGGGGAAACTTTCTTTACCTCGCCTAAACTAAATCTGTGTGTACATTTTTTAAAAACAAAATACCCAAGTTTGAGTATGTAATTAGCCTGGGGCATATACCTGGATAATTGCCCCAAAATCATTTATCTACCCACTCTGGGAAATTATTTGATCCACATCACAACAAAAATCAAATGAATGAAGATGATTGAATGCAGTGAGGTAACTTTGCATTTAATAGATAAGAATAAAAACATTTTACAGTAAGTCAATTATTAGTCAAGTCAACACATGACAATGACCAATAGCATACATAGACTAAGGTGCGCTCCCCCGCAAGATTTGTAAGTGTACCCCCACCCCCTATTACGATATAAAAAATATTTTCCCCCTGTAACTTATAGAGCTAATTTTCTGGATTGTGCGCTTTCAAACCTTTTGCCGCCCCCTTCAGCAACCACAAGGGCGCTATGTATGGAACTGACAATGACTAACATGAAAGATGTTTCATTTGCACATGACTTCGGCTATCAAACACACACACAGACACAAGTATTTTGACTTAGATCGTGTATGGGTGTACAAGTAATGGCCACCGACCACACATTTTAGTTCATGATATTAACTTAAAACTTAGCTTCAAGCTATTTTTAGAGAACTTTCTGTATAGCTATAAAATTATTAACTAAAATACTAGTAAAAATTAAGCCATCCATAACAGGACTATATTCAGCATAAAACTTAATAAAAACTCTATATGTTAAATGAATGCACAGTAGGAATTAGCAATGCATTAATCATTTCAATTATAAGCTGAAAAGCAGGGTTCGTAAATATCGTGATATTTGCGAAAATATCCGATATTTTGATATATACCCGATATTTTCAATTCCCGCTTCAAGCTTAATTCTTTAATCAGTAACTACATCCTCAAATCAATGTTATTTATTTCCTTAAATAAGTATTATGACAGTACAGACTAAAAATTAATGTTTCTTTCAATATTTCTCTACATAAATATACATTAAAATTTACAACAATGAAATGTTATGCAGCCATTTTTGCTGAAATGTAATAGTTTAATGTTTTAAAAATTACATAACCTAATGATGATGTTGGTTACTATACTGGATATTGACTATTATGTTCATATAAAAATAATTACAGTATCATATACATAAATATCAACTATCATGTAATATCAAACCAAAACATGAAAACTTATTGATAACCGTACATTATACACTATTAGTGTAATTGATTATTACAATATGTAATATTTATATGTATTTTTTTTTATACCATAACTTTTTTATTAATTAATACTTCAAACTATAATATTGACTTTATTTGAAAAACATTACAACTAAACAACTTATTTATCGTTTTATCACATTGCAAAGACATAAAACAAAACTTGAACTGAACAAAATAAAAAACAAATATAAAATTTAAATCTTTTGTTTTGTTTTACATAGTAATTTTGTTACTAAAACAAAAACTATATGTTGCATTTTTCGGTTGTATTATTATTTTTTAGCACTAACACACATTGTACAAACATTAGACACATTTCCATATTCTGATTAACTTTTCATTTTTAACTAGGCATTTTTCATCTCTATTCAAGTTGTTTTTTAACTTCTAATTTTATTATCAGAAAATAAAAAAGGAATATCATATTATTTATTACATCATACTAAAGATGACATCATTAATATGATGAAGACAATTTTTCTATTGAAAATATCGCATTTCAAAAAATAAATATCGAAAATATCAAAATATCGTGATATTTTCAGAATAAATACGGGATATATATCTACTGATATGTATCGGCGAACCCTGCTGAAAAGTAATCAAAAATTGAACTTACTTTTCTGCTCTTTTCTGTGCATATGGATGGGAATCCTTCGCCCCAGTCAAGAATTGCTCCACTCAAGATCAGCCACAACCTAAAGAAGGGAAGGGGGAATGAGAATATTTTTTTAAAAAATAATATTTTTGTATGATTGCATTTTTTAAAATTAACGTGTGATTATTATTTATATACATATTTTTTTTTTTTAATATTTAAGTTTGTACACTATTTTTTAAAATTTAAGCAGTACTTTTCTTCGTCATTAGAGACTTACCGAGAAAAAAAGTAATTCAAATTTTATACTTACTAATACTGTCATCCCTGCTTAATTGGGTAACGGATAAATGAATACCCCGCCTAAATGAATAAAACATCCTGGAACCGTATCATAGACGCAATGATAAAGATTCCCGCTTAAACAAATACCCCGGTTAATCAAATAGTATTTCTTGGAACCAACAGTATTCGTTTAAGCGGGGCCGACAGCACCGTCGGCTCCAAGAAATAGTATTCGATAAAGCGGGGGATCTTTAATATTGCGTTTCTGGTATGGGGAATATTCGGTTCCGAGATATTATACTCGTATAAGCAGAGTATTTGTTTATCCGTTACCCCATTAAGCGGGGATGACAGTAGTACCATATTCAGAGCTATTTTAAAGTACGATCAAAGCTATTTGAATGCAAACATTCATATACTGTCGGCCTCGTTTAAACGAATGCTGTCGGTTCCAGGAATTATTATTTGATTACGCGGGGATCTTCAACATTACGTCTATGCCATGGGTTCGGGGATGTTTTATTTGTATATGCGGGGTATTCGTTTATCAGTTACCCGATTAAGCGGGGACCAGAGTATTAAATTTAAAGTTTATTGCTTTTCAATTCTTCTTAAATCTTATGACACCCTACAGTAATCTCTTTTACAGTTATTTAATCATTCACACATGAAACAAACATTAGAAAAAAAACTTCATAAGTTCAGAAATGTGTTAAGTCAATAAAATGCAAGTTTATTTTTAATTAAAAAAGCAGCTGAAAGAAAAGTTACCATCATTTCAAATTCTTAAGAAGGTGACTAAAATAAAACACAAGTTATACACTACGCAATACTAAAGACTTAAAAAATAAATAAAGCTGGATTCAATTGTGTAAATGTAAATTACGGCAATTTGGTTTGCATTGGTATGAGGTAAATTAAGTCCTCTTGGCCAAGAACATAATTTTCTTATTTTAAATTAATAATTATACCTTATGTGGATAAATATAGGAGTTAATTAGATATTCATTTACATTTCACAGAGATATAAAATATACTTCGGTACCATTTTCTGTTAAATAGGCAAAAAATGAAGACAAAGATTACAGTTAAACATGTTTGTATTCGGAAAAATATAGTATCCGGCACAATCAAAAACTGTCTAGTCTAAAATCTGACTACTTAATACTTTGTCTAATTTTACGAGAAAAACACATTAGATTCCCAACCTATCACTTAAAATCGCGTATTACGTTTTAACAGATTGCAATTGCAAAAATAGTTTGTTACAGGAATGGAGAGATAAAACAATGCTACACACATAATAAAATACAAAAAAAGAGCACTTACTTAATAATAATGCTTCTTGCTTCATCTTTTGGTTTCTTCACTCACAGCTTTGGCCGATAGCTTTACTTCAGCTATCGGCCATCTTGTCTTTCCCGCGTATGGCAGCTACGTCACTTCATGCTTTTCACAGCCAATCCAATAGTCCGTAGCCTACGAGTTTCAGTGCTGCTGAGTTGTGCTAATCCTCGTAGGCTATGGAAATGATGAAAATGCGGAATATTTCACGGAATATTTCCGTTTTTTTAAGGAAAAGATACGTTTTGAAACGAAAACGGAAATTTCCTGTTAAAATCAGTAAAAATCTTCCTGAAAATTCAGGTTTTTTTTAACAGTGTAGGGATACAAATGTTTGAATTGTTATCTTGCTCACTCCAAGCACTATTTTAGCACTTAAGGCATCTACTAAGAAATTTACACGTAAAATTAAGTAGTGTGGGGTCCATATCAGATCTTTATATCACTTTGAAGGAATTATAGTTGAATAAAACTAAAATAGAGCATTTTTTCTGCTATATCAATTATTTTACAAATGAACTTTTAATTTTATACCACGGGCAAAGCCGTGCGGGTACCGCTAGTATTTAATAAATGAACAACTGAAATTTAATGCATCTACATTAGAGCCGTTTCCTGGAATCTTATTGGATTAACGATAAGACCAAAGGTAAATCCCCGTTCATGAAAGACGTCGTAAGTGTTCTGTTAACTTTTATTTGTGTATGAAAATGCAATCAATGTAAATTAAAGAAAAATATAAAAATAATTGAATTTAAATTTATTATTAACTTAGTGATTGGAGTTAGTTTTTTTCTTTCTCAATTCATTATGTGGGCGATTCTCTGTAAACTCTTAATTGGTTGCTTTTTTTTTGTGAGAAACAAAAAAAAAAAAAAATCAAAAATAAATAAAATAATAAAAAATTGAAAAATAAAAACTTTGAAAGTAAAGTGTCAGGGTGACGAAATGTGTGTCTGTCATGTTTTATAATATAATTTCCCAATAATATAAAGGAGTACTCCAATTATTTGAGCACCTCCACCCCTCCCCCGAAAATTCTTGGCCAGAACCGTGCTTTATGTTTTGGCTTAAACAATTGTTCTTTTAACTTTGATTTGTTTTTTAAAAAATCATCACCTACAGGACTATTTAAGTCAACTATATAAATACCGAACGAAATAACTTATTTGCTTTAAACAAACTTTTGTAAAATCCTTTAACGAAAAACATGAATTAAAAAAAATGTTTAGCTTATTTCAAAAGTATTTTTTTAACAATTTGAAACATTTTAACATTCAGCCTACGAGAGAATTTCAATTATTTTTAGCTAAAAAACCAATGCTAAAAATTGTTTTTTAGTACCAAAAACTTGAGAAAACTGCAGATTTTGAATCTATTCTTAATTTTCGGGTACAAGCAATAGGAACGAACTATTCATAAAATTGAAGTACCATATCTCATAGACTTATTAATTTTGATTGTGATATATGTTACGAGTACGGTATCGATACATCGACCAAAAGATATCAGTGTTTTGAAACATTGGTGTTCTGCAACATCAATTTTTTAAATTTACTCCTTTATTGTTAACTCTTAACATGTGCCACACAGCCATTGAAACACAACACAGCCATTAAAATATCGATGCAAATATGGAAATATCTAGACAAATTAATGAGAATAATTTCATAATACCTTTTTTTTTTGTCATTCCCGGGTAAAACAAAAACTGAAAATGAGTTCTTTTATGATTAATCATATCAAGCAGAGATTTGTAAAATTTTTCAAACTAGATAACAAGAAAAAAAAATTAACACCAATTAAAAGACATAGTTATTCTAGTACACATATTTTCACCGAAATGCCAGATTTTTTTTTTTTAATTATGATCTAAAAAAAAAAATCTAGGCATTTCGGTGAAAATATGTGTACTAGAATAACTATGTATTTTAAATTGGTGTTAATTTTTTTTTCTTGTTATCTAGTTTGAAAAATTATACAAATCTACTGCTTGATACTGATTAATCCATCAAAGAAACTCATTTACAGTTGTTGTGTTTTAACCCACGGGAATGACAATAAAAAAAAAAGGTATTTATGACAATTATTCTCATTCATTTTGTCTAGGCTATTTCCATATTTGCAATCCGATATATTAATGGCTGTGTTGTGTTTCATATGGCTGCTGTGGCACCATGTTAAGACGTAAACAATAAAGGAGTAAATTTAAAAAATTGATGTTGCAGAAACACCAATGTTTACAAAACAACTGATATCTTTGGTCGATGTATCGATACCCGTACTCGTAACAACTATATCACAATTCAAAATTAATATAGGTCTTATGAGATATGGTACTTCAATTTCCTGAATAGTTCGTTCCCTATTAGCTTTGTACCCGAAAATAAGAATAGATTCAAAATCTGCAGTTTTCTCAAGTTTTTGGTACTAACAAAACAATTTTTAGCATTGGTTTTTTAGCAGTTTTTGTTGTGTGAGAGAGAGGATAGCACACGACCCCCCCCCCCCCCACCACCCCCCCCCCCCTCCCCCCCCCCCCTCCCCCCCCCCCTTATCAAACTCACAGTTCAGGACACCACATATCCCCCCAACCAAATCTTTTGATTATTGCACGGGCTAGGCTTGCTATCCGCCCCCCTAAAGTGAGTCCTATCTACGACCATGAATAAAAATGAAACTTTTAAAAATATACTTAACATTTCAACCTTTGTTTAGGGTTTTTCCCTCTTCATATTTGGGTAAAAAAAATAATAAAAAAAAAGCAGGAGTCGGGAGTCGGAGTCAGAGTCGGAGTCGAAAGTTTTAAAATCCCGGAGTCGGAGTCGACCATTTTTCCTCCTACTCCGCAGCCCTGTGAAAAACTAGTAATTTAAAAATGTTTTAATTAAATCAACGTAGAAATAAATCCTAAAAAGAAAAAAATTGTTTTTAGTGGCAATCGCTTAAAATTTCAGACGCTTTAATAAAGTGAGATGAAGCGTCACGATGGCAACATGACACTATTCCGGGTATACATTTACACTGAAAAGAATGAAATAAAAATAAAATTTTATAAAAAAACAGTAAACCGACTTCAAAAACGCAGCTGAAAATTGCTCTGAAAAGTAAAAAATAAATTTATTCTTTGAACACCATCGATACTACTTTTAAACATGAGTTTTGAAGTCGGTGTCGAAACAGTTAATAAAATCATTCGTACCCATTCTTCGGTTACGTGTTTCATAATAAAAACAACAAAAAAGTTTCATTCTCAATTTCAAGTGTTTTTTGAAGGGAAAAATCAATCAAATGGTACAATCAATGGGTAAGAATGATTTTATTAACTGTTTTGACACAGACTTCAAAACTCATGTTTAAAAGTAGTATCGATGGTGTTCAAAGAATAAATTTATTTTTTACTTTTCAGAGCAATTTTCAGCTGTGTTTTTGAAGTCGGTTTTACTTTTTTTTTATAAAATTTTATTTTTATTAACTTCAGTGTTTCGTTTTGTAAAATGCTGCTTCTAGCCAGAATACGGGACTTAAGCCGTCCCGTATCAAGGCTCCCCGGGACGCGGGAAAATATTTAAAAAAACGGGACTGTCCCTTGAAATCCGGGACGTCTGGCAACACTGGGCCCGACTACAAATCTACAACGAAATTTTGGAGTTCACTAAACCTCCTTCTCATATATTTGATGCAACGTCATCAGGGCATACGTCATTAGCTTTATGGGGGGAAGGGGGGATTCCATACTCTGTTGCAAACCTTAGCATCGTTACAGGGCTTAGTTCTGTACCTCAGAACCAGACTAACGTAAGTCCATTTTCGTCATTTTTCAGCAGAGGGCAAAACAAAGATTGACGGATTCATGCAAAAGATGGGACTCGCGCTATTTTTAAGCTGCTAAATAATTGTGAAGGAATTTCGTTTTTAGAATAACGTTCTCTTGGGTCGATGCGGAATAAGATTCTACATACAATGCAGCCATAAAAGTGAAAATCGCCATTTTTGGACTTACGTCCTTCTGGTTCTGAGGTTCAGAGTTATCCTATCAGTCTGCGCCTTATATGATCTACCTCCTATATTCCGCTGTTCACGATTTTATGCCCGATTTGACGAAATGCGTAAACTAAAATAGATTTATGTTCGTAGTTTTCATCAACTGCTTCACCTTCACTTACAAATTGCATCAACTGCTGCAACTTACATGCAGCCTGAATAACAATGACGAACGCCCTCTAGTACGAATTGCAATAAAAATTGTTGACACTTGTTTCAAACGCATATTTTTTGAGCATTAAATCATCTTAACCCCAAAAGATAAGAAACTAAAAACCTTTTTAGCAACAAAGATAAACTGTTAATGTACAGCAATTACTTTACACAGCGGACATACTTGTTACATCTGCGTAACACATTTTTTTTATAATTTGGGCCATTATCTACTCAATATCTTTTATAATTTTGAAGTTGATGACATTTTGGTGGAAATATCAGAAAAGGTTTATTGCGACGATTTACATTTGAAACAGAAAACTTCTTACAAAACTGACTAAAAAGTTTAAAAGCCGACTTCGTCTTAAAATCAAAAATCTACTTCTATTTTTCTTACTGTTGCCAAAACTTAAAAAATTTGTCTCCTAGAGGTGGAAAGATGATTATCAAATCTTCAAGGCTTATCTCGATCATCCTCCCCACCTTGATTTTTGAACAAACCATAAATCCCAATCAAAAGTGTAATCTATATCTATAAAAATGAGTGTATGTATATATATATACTTGTTCTCTATACAAATCCACAGTTTGCGTCAGATTTTCATCAAACTTGACACAGAGGTTCCTTGATGCCCTAGAATTCTCATAGGCGGGGTCTTGAAATTTTAAAAAATCTAAAAAGCTCAAATTTAAATTTTTTGTCAAAAAATGACCCTTTTATAGGAATCTAGCCTATTTATATTGTAATCGAGATAGGCCTTTTAGCATTGAAATTGATGAAATTTAAGATTTTTAAATATGAGTATTTTCCAACACTGATTACGATTAAAGTAATGAATTTTCAATTTAAGGCTCACCTATTTCCTTTTGGCATTGAAATAAGTAAAAAACAATCATAATTCATGTGGACTTTATAAAAAGAACCACGGATTTGAATTTCAAATTTGCAATGCGACTACAGTTGCGTCTGTAATGGAGATAAGCCTTCAGAATGAGAAATAGATTTATTTCTGAGTTATAATAATTTTTACTTTGTAGGTGGGAACAATTAATAGAGAAAAGTTAATATTTTAAATTTGGCGGGTGAAATTGATGCAATTTTTTCACTTCCATGTGCATATATTTCATGCCAGTGGACGCGGCAAAGCACAGACAACATTTATCTTTAATTTTCACCTTTTGATAAGACTATTTTTCTGTAAACGTTTAACTTTCTGTAATATTTTAGTTTGTTTCAAAGTTTGTACCTAAGAGACAGATTGATGCAAATTTTTTTTATACCCATATGAATAGAACTCTTTCAAACTTTTTTTCCCTGAATGCTATGTTGTATTAATAAGCACCCGGGCAACGCCGGGTATTAAGCTAGTCTTGTTATAAAATAATGAACCTAAAATACATGAAATACCAGTAAACAATTCAAAAACGAAAACCTAAGAAGCCCCTAAAAGTCTAATTCTTTCGGAGAAGAATCTTGAGAATTTTTAAAAGACTTTCCCAAAGTACTCCCCACCTTGAGGCTCATGGAGGGTCGAACTTCCATTTTCTTTGAAGCACTTCAAATTCTTTCTGTATTTTTTCCATCATTATTTCGCCATTTACAATGACAACAATAGCTGGTCTGAGCATCGTGATCTCGTCCCGTGTTGGCGGGCCATTTCCATTTGAAAAGCCTTTTTCCGCCAGAAAAACTTACCATTTTCTTGACAATTTTGTCTTTCGCAGGATAGACACATATTCTAAGGGGTCTTTCGCGTGCAGTTTGCCGTATATCATCTTGAATGAACACTATCTTAACACAACCTTTTTTTCTTTAGATATCTAGGGTTTTTTCTCGCTTTGCCAATTGAAGGGCTTAGAGGATGAAGGGGCTGAGTTACATTTTAAAAAATGAACACTGCGTACAATGGTAAGCAATGAATACAGGTAAGCAAATTAAACTTGGTACATAAGAAAGTAGATATCGTTAGACCGATTTCATACGCACTCTAACAACAAAACCATCAGAAAATAAAAAAGCTGCATCAACTGCATCAAAAAAACTTTGAACTTTAATTACTTATAATTTCTGTTTTGTCACTAAACCCCTTCATCTTCCAAGCCCTTCAATTTTGAGGCCAACTTTTGCTCCAGGCATCATCATCTTGGCAAAGTACTGACGATCCGCTTTGTATCCAGATTTTGATAAAAAACTATTGGCTTCTACACGGATTTAGTTTTTTATCTTCACAGCCTGCACAACTTCCCTGTTATCAGTCATAAGGCATGGCCTTTCAGATAATCCAACTCTGTCAAAACAAATCTGGGTAAAATCCTACTTTAGGGTCCGGGTTTGGCGATTTTTTTCAGACTGTAGCTTAATAATGTAGTAGGGTTGCAATCATTTAGCTTAAAATCGCCAAACAATCCAATCATCCAATAATAATTCTGTGGTTGCCGGATTTAATAATTTATCGCCGGACCTTAAACTAGGATTCATCCACAAATCTGTATTTTACAACCAGATTCAATTTTCAACCTGAAAACTTGTTCAGCAGTAATCATTTGAGCCATTTTGTCAGGAACTTGATATTCTTCCACAATAAAATCACTTGTAGCTACATTTCTTTGTTGCATTTCTTGACCAAAACTTGAGGCCACCTGTTTCATTTCTGGAGTCTTGTTTTCCTAGCCATTTATGCTGTCTTCTAAGAGCGTTTTTGTGCCACTATTTACACTACTGATGTCATTCCCCTTCGAATTAGTTTTCTTGGCCATCTCGAAATCTTGAAATTCTATCATCCTTCCTTGAATCCATTCGTCGGAATTTCGTATTTTCGCAAAGTCTTTATTTTTCTGATATTCCATAGGTAGATTTAAGCACGGAGTAGAAAGGAGAGAAATGTTCTACGGATGCGCTAGTTTGAAAGTGGCAACGAATTTTCACCCGCCGCCAGAGGACGCTAGCTGAAACGCTCCTTATCTCCTACGGGATTCAATGTAAATGATACTGAATCTGTCATCTTTTTAAATGCTGCTATGGGAAAGAAAAAAAAAAATTTTCAACTGGATTTTGGTGTAAACCATCGATTAACATTATGAACTAAATATGACTTTGATCTACCCCACTGAAATTTTGCCGTATTTTTTAAGAAAGATGTTTAATCGACGGCATCTAGCTACTTGCCAAATTTGATATATATGCGACTGTATGTGACATTTTCTTTGCATTGTACGATATAATTTTTGCTGAGAATCAGTTCTCTAAATTGTTGATAAATTAAGCATGAGGCAAAAAATTAATTATGTCAGAATTTAATTTTGTTATTAATTAAATATATTTAGTAGACAAAATAATTATTAGTTTAAATGTATTTATTAAATATATTTAGTTCATAATGTTAATCGATGGTTTGAGCAAAATTCCAATTAAAAAAAAAATATTCTTGCCAACAGCAGTCTTTTAAAATGACAGATTCTGTCAGATTTGGCAAGTTGGTAAGTGCATTCGATTAAACCTATTTCTCAAAGAATACGGCACCTATTTTCGTGGGATGAAATTCATATTTAATTCATAAAGTCAATCGAAAATTTACACCAAAATCCAGTTGAAAAAAAATTTTTTTTTCTTCCCCATAGCAGCATTTAAAAAGATGACAGATTCAGTATCATTTACATTGATTCCCGTAGGAGATAGGGAGCGTTTCAGCTAGCGTCCTCTGGCGGCGGGTGAGAATTCGTTGCCCCCACTTTTAGATAGCAGAGATTTAGCTCCTCCTCTTTAATCTCCTTGGATTCAAGTCTTCTTGATAATAAATTGTTATCTTTTCCTTACATGGCATCATCCATCTTGGTAAATTTACTTCATATCTGCCATCTTCTTTCGGTTCGACAGTTTTTTCGAAGTAATTCATATCTTCTTTATTTTCACCTTCTTCAGATTTTTGCTGAATGGGATCACAAAATCTTAGCCAATCAGATAGATCATCGTCTTATTTATCGATAACTAGTCGAGGTATATTAATCTGAAAGGATTCAAGAATTCGAATTATAAACTCTTAAAAATTATTTGAAGTCGTAGTCGGTGCAATAAAATTAAAACCAGTTTCAATTGCTACTTTGGCACGTTTTACTTTTGATCGCCAAATTACTAAATGTTTGAATTATATTCATCGCATTTTATAACTTCTTCCAAATATTTTAATTCTATAGTTTTTTGAATTGCAATGTCAAGAAAATTTCTCTTTTTTTTCAAATCTAATTTCGCCAAAAGTTGGTCTAAATTTTTTTCATTTATGTTATCTTCCATTAATTTCGCATCAATCTTTTTGTTGCTTGCGATCTTACAACAGCGCGCTTTGCCTTATAAATTGCATCTACTTTTAAAATATTGCAATTTTCTTAAATAAATACTTCTGCAATTCGCAAACATATCTTATCAATTCAATTAATTTGATGTATCTTCTATTTTCTAAAGGCAGGAATTCAAGTGAAACACCATTGCAATCGCTTTGAGGCGATCGTAAATTGCAATCGCTACTGGAAGTCGAATTACATTAGAATCGCATCTCGTAGCGATTGCAACATATCTAAATTTGGGAATTTGCGATTGCATTGGTGAGTTGCGATCGTCCGTGTTTCACTTGAATTCCTGCTTAAACCAGGGTAAGCAGTTGCAATTTACCTCGTCTTAAACTTGAAGAGGGTAACCAAACAGAATTAATCAGATCAAACTTAATGGCAACCTACAGATACAGATCGTGAGAAAATAATTGCGTTAGAGCTACGCTCTTTTTCGCTGTTTGGGTGAGAGAGAGAACATGATTGAGCTGAACATAGAACAAATGGAAGGACTGGGTAAAAATGTAAGTGCAAAATAACAATAGAAAAACAAAAAGTGTAGGAAAAGTCAGAGCGAGGGACCTGCCCCACGCTCTGTACTCACTTCGTGCCGGAAGTGAGCAAGGAAGAGACCTACTGTTAGGGCCAATCCTAACATGGTAGGGGTCTTATGGAGCGCCTAACCAGCAAGCCTTTTCTTGCCGGCAGGGGAGGAGAGAGTCGCTAGGCGCCAAATGTTACATCTGCGTAGTACATTTTTCTTTTTTTTATTTCGGCCGTTTACTCAATATCTTGGTATAACTTTGATTTACCCGCCCCCCCCCCCCCAAAAAAAAAATTACGCGCCAAATCTGGCACTCCCTACGGACTTTTTAGGGTTGCTGTTTCTTATTTTGGTGTTGCTAATTTAGGTTTTATCAGCTTTTAGCTTTTTACTGTTGCCAAATTTAGTATTTTCTTGTATTTTGTAAGAGTTTGAGTTTTTTCTTTTTGAAGGAAAAAACATTACTTTCTCCGAATCAAAGAAACAGGAAACTGGGAAGGAACAGTAGTTGTTTGCAGTCTAAAGAGTATTTAATTGCATATTTAAAACATGTATTTAATGCCGCCATCATTAAATTTTTAACAATAATCGTTTCATTCTGACATTTTCTATAACACCGCTATGCAGTTGCTCTTCGTATTTGGCGTCGTAAAATTTGGCGACATATCGGGAAATTTGCCAAATCTCCCAGCCATTGAAATCTTGCTTATTTGAGGGTCACTGTTAGGTTGCAATCACTTCAAAGAGAGGGTGCGAAAGACATATTTCTTGCCTTTTAATGTCCACATCAAAATCGTGGAAGAATGGTGATGGCTGAGCTACTGGTCTTAATCGGTTCCTTCTGGTTTGAAATTTTAGATTTGGCGAACAATTTTAAATTAAAATGTGACATTTACTATTAAATCAGGGAATTATATTAAATTTTAACGGCAAAATTGCTGTGGTAGTTGAGAGTTTTCGAAAATCTTGGCACTGCAACTGTGCCAAAAGTTCCATTCAAACGTAAAGATTTCGCTAAAAATTAATAAAGTCGTCACACGCACGCAAAAGAAAAGTCTTTTAAACTAAAATAATCCTCCCATTGTACAATACAAACTCCGAAATGGCATTAAAATTTTCATCTTCATCTATCTAATATACATATTATATAAAGATGACGGGCTCTGTGGGTATGTGTGTAACCGATGGCTACATGAAAATTTTGACAGTGTACATACAGTCTGTATGACTTTCTCCCTTGTATTTTAAGTAAAAAATCTGGTATGGACCCCACACTACTTCCTTTTACGTGTAAATTTCTTAGTAGTTGCCTTAAGTGTTAAAAAACTGCTTGGAGTGAGCAAGGTAACAATTTAAATATTTACTCCCCTAATCTGCCACGAAATAATGCAAAAAATATTTTACAATGGTTAATTTTCTAA
Organism: Uloborus plumipes; assembly: GCA_038373865.1. Classification (NCBI taxonomy): domain Eukaryota; kingdom Metazoa; phylum Arthropoda; class Arachnida; order Araneae; family Uloboridae; genus Uloborus; species Uloborus plumipes. Next base: position 47,686 of record JAXGGA010003383.1, read on the forward strand.
ATATTGCTGATTTTAATATCATTCAGTGTATTTTTCGCAAAATATCGCCAATAGCGCCAAGTTGAACCCAAATTCAAAAAATAATTTTTTCGCCAAATTTGTAGCCAACTTGGAGATATGTCGCCAAGTTGGCGTCAAACACTTGGCGACCAAAAGATTGGCGACATATCGCCAAGTGGTCGCGCCAATTCATATCACTTGAGTCTGCATTGAAATTAACACTGATTTACCCCAAAAGAGGGGTAAAACACCCCCTTGGGAACATTCGAATGCAACCACAGAGGGAGGTGCACAACTAGACCATCCTCAGAGCCTACATACCAAGCTAGAAGCTTCTACGGCATTAGTTTTTAAGTTATACGACCCACATACATACATACATCCGCACATACGTACATACAGATGTCACGAGAAAACTCGTCGTAATTAACTCGGGGGTGGTTGAAAAGGATTTTTCGGCTGCTTATATGTTGGTAGGTACATATGCACGTGCTGACAGGTCGAAAAAACTACTAAACATTCATTGTGAGCGAAATCAAAATTTAGACTCAAGTTTAAGTGATTTTTTTTTTTTCACGATCACAATACTTCCTTTACTACGTAAAAGGAAGTAAAAGAAGTCTCCTGGAGCGAAAATCTTTCAAAATCTGAAATTTTAAATCATTCTAAGATCTATTTGCTTACGAGAACAAATAAACAGTAATAAATCCTTGTTCTTGTCTTGACTAGAAGAACGGGTTTTAGAATCTTGATTTTTCAAACAGTTAGCTTTAAATTAGTTTGAATTGGAATAACATAACCAAGTGTTTCGATATACCCCGCAGTTTTTTTTTTTTCCTACGGCATTTTTCAGAATTCTTCATTTTTATGACACAATTTTTAAAAAATGTAAATTCTAATGTGGTATTCTGTTGTTCAGATACATGCATTATTGAAACATACCATTCTTAGGTTTAAAATACAAGAAGGTTTGTACTTACGTATGAAGTTTCGCAGTCTATGAAAACGGGATGTTTTTTAGCATTCCACGTGCAGCCCTCCTTATAAGCCAGTAGCGTTGCCAGATTGACAAAAGTAATTTTTTCCTACTTCCTATGATCTTACCTTTCTAAAAAACAAAATAATGGCAAAAAATACCCAATAGTATATTTATGAAGAATTTCTTTGTACGGTAGGGAAGTTTTGTTCCGATTGACCCCGCTGTTCCTATTCACCCCATTTTAGGATACTTAGTAATTATGGAAATAAAGTAACAGTGGTTTTCAATGGGCATCCCAACCACAAAATTTAAGAACAAGAAAGAAGAGCACCAAAAACACTTTCTCACACAAATGTTTTTGATGAAAATAGTTTGCACAACAGGAAGGTTTTCTATAGCAAACCCTCAAAACAAGAAGAGATTAATAGAAGCAGTTAGAACAAGGTTTATTGCTAGAGCTATTAACGTGGTTTTTTCAGAAGATGATGCTGACACTGTCATTGTCGACCAAGCCATTAAGAGTGCAAAATAATAATTTACTACTGCTGTTGTGGGATCGTGTGGGTACTGATCTCTTGGTTTTACTTGTAGCCTTAACTCCTCTTCATGATGCCACACTTTTCTTCTTAAAAGCCTTCATCTTCAGTGTCTAAAGCTTACTCTGTCAATTTCCTAATAAATAAACATGTCGAGCAGCAAATTGCACTGCTTTGTGCTCATGCAATGACTGGTTGCGTCACGACATCGGCTTTCTATGGAGTAGGAGAGTTAAAAGCTGCCGACTTGATGTTTGAAAAAGCTGACGTTTTTCAAAAGAAGCTAAAGCTCAGGCTGAGTTTTTCATAAAACAAGATATTACAAAAGAAATCCCTGTAGAAAGTGGAGAATAGTTTGTCCTAAGTATGTACAATTTATCCCAGTATGAAACCCTTAATGAATCCAGATATTTTAAGTACAAGCAACTAATTACCAAAATGTCCCTTAAGTCAACTTGTAATTTAGAAAAACTTCCACTAACTTCAGATGCCGCTCATCAGCATTGTTTGAGGGTTTACCACTAAATTCAAACTTTGTTTTAAACTTCCACCAGGAGTGGGGTTGGCAGTATACTTCAAAAAACAGACTTATTCCTAAGCCCATGACGATTTCTGCTGTTCCAAGTGACCTTCTCCTATTAATATCTTGCAATTGTACAACATTATGTGTTACAAACTGTAGCTGTCGTAAAGCTGAGTTCGATTGAAGGTCTATGTGTGGAAACTAGTGGAATGCATTGTTACAATATTTCGGACCAAGCAATGAAATGTTAGAAGATGACCCCAATAAAATACTTGTTATCATTTCTTCAATCTTTTTCTTTTTGTTAAATGCAACCAGTAAATGAATTGCTTCGAATTGTAACATTTCGCGAAACAACTGTTCACACATCAGTTTCACTAGCCGGATGCGACCCGCGGGCCGTAAGTTGGGCACCACTATTTTATAATGTTGTAAGAAGAGAAATAAAACTGAACGCCCAGGTATAATTAGTTTTCGAGCTGTAAGCGTTTAATCATAGAACTGCTCTTGCAATGCTTCGCGGGGGAGCAAGAGGGGTGGGGGGTCGGGACTGTGTTTTTTTAGTGTATACTTTATATATTAACATCTTGAAAAAAATCAGCCTTCTCCTAATTAGTGGCGACACGCAAAGCGTATAATCATAGTAGTGCTCTTGCAATGTTTCAGAGGTGGTGGGTGGGGGGGGGGGAGCAAGAGGGGTTGAGGTCGGGACTTTGCGTTTTTTAATGTACACTAGATATACTAACATCCTGTAAAAATTCAGCTTTCCCTAAATTAGTTGCGACACGATGTCTTTATTGACTGGACTATATTTCGGTTGAAAAAATATCTACTGTCAGTAATTTTGTTTTAAATTCTTAGCAGAAATGATACATAGATACCATGTACATTGTAAATCCACCAGCATAACTAAAAAATATTTTTTATCCTTTAAGTTCCAAGTAAAAACACTTACAAAATCAGCTCTGAATGTTACGTTAGTCACGATGGAATGACCCAGCTGGCAATTAATTTGTCAAATGTTTAACAATACAAATGTATTTGGTAGATAGGGCAACAAAACAGACTTTTACGAAATGATCAGCAGGTGTATAAGCGAAGAAAAATGCAGAAATAAAATTTTTTAAATATTGACCCAGATACAGAAACGATGCACTGAAACTTTAATTCTCATAGTTAAAACCTTCTCGATAAGTCGTCCTTTAACCTGCTCTTATTCTTGGGTCTCCTGTTAACAGCATCAGGCAAGTGCAACGAATGATTTTTTTTTATTTTGAAATGATTTAAAACAGATGAACCTCGTTAAAACAAACCTAAAGGCACCTTTAAAATTCATTCATTTCAAATGTAGTTCGTCGTCTCCAAATAAACATCAACAAATAATAAGAGGATGGTTGTAACTAGGGATGCACCGATAGGCAAATTGGCCGATTACCGATTAATCGGTTATTGATTATCGGCCGATTAATCGGCTGAGCCGTTTAATGATAAGAATGATTGTTTTTAATGCTACTAATTTCACAATTACTGTTTTTTCTCTCTTATACAATTTCGAGTTTAGAAATAGTAAGTAATTTATTCCTGAGGGATATTTTATTTATATATTTTTTTTTTTGCATTTTCCTAATTTTCACAAATAATTTCAATATTTTATCAAATTTCTTAGAACCAATTTTCATATTATTGTCAATAATATTACATTAACACATTGTTAATTATATTAATTGAACATAAAAAAATATATAAAAATGGTTTGTGGTGAGCACTCAAAGTTAGGAGTACTTTTATTTTAAATTTTAATAATCAGTTAGCAATTTAATTCAAGACTTATTCTTTGTGAAAATTAGAGGTTATCTAAAAGCACTGTGCTAAGGAGAAAACTATAGCAACATGAAAAATGTTGCAACATTGTCTATGTGTATATTTATTCAAAGGAGGAGAATTAATTTATTAAAAACTTTATATCAACTGTGAGGATTATTCTTACTGTCAATAAAATCATTCATCATTGTTTCTTAGTGAAGTTACACTTTAAAGAATAATATTTTTAAAATATTTTTTCAACAGATTAATCGGCCAATTCAGCCGATTATTAATAATCGGCACAGTGGCCGATTAATCGGTACTGCCGATTAATCGGTGCATCCTTAGTTGTAACTATAGTCCGTCTTAGCAGTAATTCGTTTTAATCGTGTTCGAGTTATTGAGTTAAGACTGCAGTGGGTTGTTTCAATTGAAAACTTTTTATACCAAATACAGATTTTACTAAGATTGACGTGTGTGACAATTGCATTTCAATCTTAATTATTTACATACTTCAGTGATGGGGATTTCATACCAATTGTGCCCAGGATTGGATATACGTACAAGCCTAACAAGCTGCAGCTTGGAGTTCAGTTTCAAGTTGTTGAAAATTTGAGAAATTCAGGTTAGAGCCCAAGCTTTGTTGGGTGCCCCAAGTTTTTCTGTTTGTATTTTTAAACAAAAAGGAAAACTGAATGAAAATTCATTTTCAAGTACCCAAAAGCGGGCTCTCTTTGCGGGGGGGAGTAATCTACATATATAAAATGAAAGTTAGATGACGTCATGAGTCGCGGGTCAAACGCTCTCCCGGAAAATTTACGCAACGTACGCTTATGAAAATTGGTGCAAATTGGTCCGCATACTGATGATCTGCAAGACGTAGCCAAAATTTTTTAATTCGCCCTAGATTTCTTGAAATTTAATTAAAATTAGGTAATTAAAAACTTATTACTCCCTGTTTTCGTGCTCCACAGGAGTAGTTTTTGCAACTGAAGTGAAATCAATTGCAGATTTCTTACGTGCACGTACATTGTTTAGTTTTCAAAGTGAGTAATTTATTTACTTTTCAGCTATTCATTTCTTCAAAATAATTTCTTTCAAATTCTTCAAAATTTGCAAAAAAAAAAAAACATTTTACAGTGTTTGAGTAAGAAGCAGTTAACTTTGTCTATGCAATTTTTCCAATAGGTTTTCGATGCAGATTTATTAATTTACATCCTATAATGTCTATTTTATTTGCACAACTTCAAATGGTAATGTTCTTTTTGTGTCTAACTTTGCACATATGATTAACAAACTTCGGAACCAGCTAAGATTTCGATAATTAGGAATCTGGCGGTCAAATTTTTGGCGAAAATTATTTTATTTTGGGAAAAAATAGTTAAGTTTTCGAAGGAAAGATTTCCCTCGCTCATGAATTGGCGGCAAAGATTTGACGATAATAGGGAGAGATAGCCAGACTTCCAATCCCCGAAATCGTCCCTTTTTGTTTCTTATTTCACACATATGATTAAATAGTAAAATGTAAAATAATGCGCCAACTAAAAAAACTACTAAATAATATAAGAATTTCTATTAAAACTCGCCAAAACAACTTTAAAAGCTCCATAATATGTAATATAATCAGATTTAATTTAGATATCGAGTCAATTGTTGTTGAAATCTAAATTAAAATGCAAAATAATAGAAAAAATATTTTTGAAAAAAAATTGAACCGACTTCGGAACTTCACTCAGCAAATGCTCTAAAAAGTAAAAAATAATTTTATTCTTTGAACACCATCGATACTACATTTAAACATAAGTTTTGAAGTCGGCGCAAAAAAAGCCAAATAGAATCATTCGAAACTATAAATATAAATTTAAATGAATCCAGGTTCTTTATTCGCATTCGCATTCATTGAAAAATACATATTTATGTAATGGTACAAATATTCAGCTCTCAATTTTCAATGATTTCTCTGAAAATGTTGGCAAAATATAGTAAACATCATTTTACCTATAGTTTTTGCGCCGACTTCAAAACTTATGTTTAAATGTAGTATCGATGGTGTTCAAAGAATAAAATTATTTTTTACTTTTTAGAGCATTTGCTGAGTGAAGTTCCGAAGTCGGTTCAATTTTTTTTTCAAAAATATTTTTATTTTATTCTTTTTAGTGTAAATGTACATATGAAATAAGGTAATGTTTCCATTGCAAAACTTCACCTAATTTTCTTAAGTAAATGCTTCATAAAATAAACTATGTAAGAAAAAAAAGAAAGAAAGTATCAACGCGTCTAAAATTTTAAACGATTGACACTAAAAAATAATCCTTGTTATTCTCTGGTATTTATTTGTGTACTAGTTTAATTAAAGGCTAAATATTAACGGCTTTTCAACTAATTTATATTTCAAAACAACACTAGATTCTCGCAGTTCATAAAATTTCACGACATATTACATACGTGGCCCGCTAATGAGTTTCATGTTTGCTTCAGTTAAGCCTTCATTCAAAATTTTCATGATCATTATAATAACTGTTTCATATCAATCACGTTCTGTAACAATGGATTTTATATTTAATCATTTAGGACAAATCGCTTTAAATTTGAGCAAAAATTCGGAGATTTTCCTCACTTTCTTCAGAATTCCTTTATCAAACCGTATGTAAATTAAGACTATTAAAACCTGAAATATTACGAATCAATCAGTACCTGGTACGACTTTCAGTTCGTTGGAGTTCAGGAGGAAAAAGCAGAACATAGAAAGATACTCGGTTTAAAATTTTCAAAAAGACCATAGAAAGGAATTTCATTATGCAATCCAGAGAAGCCTGGCATTCAAAATGGTCATTATTACGATTACTGTGATCCCAATTTCTTTTTCGAAAGATTTCGGCAGCTTCCCGTTATCGAACCCGGACCACGAGAGGATGGGACCAATCGGAAAGAAAGACCTTTCTAACAAAAAAAGAATTTTTGAAATCGGTCCAGGCGTCTTCGAGTAATCTTGGAACATACCGAAAAAAAAAAATTTCTCCGACGAATTGTATAACCTCCTCCTTTGTTGAAGTCGGTTAAAAAAGGAGCAACCATGACGACAATGCCAGCTTAACTTTTTAATTTCCGCCTAGGTAAAGTAAGAAAATATATCGCCAAGTTAAATAACTTACCTGTAACTGAAAAGTATCTACCAAAGATCTCAGTTATTGAAATATTTTTGAAACGAGAAACAAAAAATTGTGAGCGTCTTTGAATATTTTGGTAAGATATTAAACACTGCCAAAAGGAAAACAATAATGGTAAATTTCTTGCCTATTTGGCGTATTAGAATTCATAATTATTTCTCATAGCGTTCTACTAAAAAAATATTTTTGCAAAAAAAAAAAAATTAAATCGACTTTAGAACTTCACTCGACAAATGCTCTAAAAAGTAAAAAATAATTTTATTCTTTGAACACCATCGATACTACATTTAAACATAAGTTTTGAAGTGGGTGCAAAAACTATAGATAAAATGATGTTTAATAATATTTCGCCAACATTTTTCAGAGAAAATATTGAAAATCAAGAGCTGAATATTTGTACCATTACATAAATATGCGGTTATCAATATAGTGCATGCGAATGCTATTAAAGAACCTGGATTCATTGAAATTTATACTTATAGTTGAATTATAGTTTCGTATGATTCTATTTAATGTTTTTGCGCCGACTTCAAAACTTATGTTTAAATGTAGTATCGATGGTGTTCAAAGAATAAAATTATTTTTTACTTTTTAGAGCATTTGTCGATTGAAGTTCTAAAGTCTGTTCAATTTTTTTTTTTTTGTAAAAATAGTTTCTACTATATACTGTCAATCTGTTTAGAACGCGGGGAGAATATTGAACTACTATTTTTTTCGTTTTCTGCATAAATTGTAATTGAAAAAAAAAGTTGTAAGGAGAAATCTACAGCTTTTTATTTATTTATTTAAAATAGACATCTCTTGTAAAGTTAGAACAATTCTGTAAAGCTATACCAAGGCTTCACTAGATAGCGTTTTATACAGGCTGCTTCATTACTCAAAACATCAATGGTAAAGATTTGCCAGCTAGAGAGCGCTAAACGAGGACCACCCAAATGTTTGTTTACATTTATTAGCATGTTGTTTCTGCTGTAGAAAGTGATGTTTATCCTATCTTTAAGGGTTAAAAAATATTGATATAGTTAACTGAAGTGGAGTACAGAGTGAATTGATGCCGAAGGCCTTATTAGTATTGCTTTTTAGGGGAAATAAATTCACTTTTCAGGTAAAGTTGGTCGCAACTCATGATTCAGTCATACGACATTCATTCATTGTTTACTTTCTTCGAATTAGCAACATATAGCAATGGCGTTCAATTTTGACATCTCTGCATTAATAAAATATACGCTTATATTCGCAGCCGATAAATAAAAATGTAGCAATGAAATAATATTGTTCTATTTACTATTTTGTTTCATTATTGTTGCTCACACGATCTTAATTGCTACGCAAAAGCTCAGATGTTCATTTTGATAGCGTTGACCCATCAGAGCGATAAATGGCGAATCTATTCGTAGGGACATTTCCTTTTGATGCCCCAGAATGAATGCCCTGCAATGAAGCGATTGGTGTTCAACGGAAAGACGATTGACAACAAAACATATTAATTTCTTTAGTAACAACGAAATGAGCATATATAATCGCTTGGTACTAAAGAGCAAGTACGAAAAAAATAAACAAATATACAATTTAACGACGACCAACTGTAAAATTTTGTTTTCATTTACACAAAAGAAAAAGGTAATGTTCTTTTTATGTTAAATTTCACACATTGATAATATTTCGATAATTGGGAATCTGGTGTGGTTGCCAAATTTTTGGCGATAATTACTTTATTTTGTTGCTCTTTAGTTTATGTTTGCGAAGGAAGTATTTCCCTCGCTCATAAATTGGCCACAAAGATTTAACGCCAATAGGGAAAGATAACCAGACTTCCAATCACCGAAGTCTTTCCTTTTTTGTTTCTAATTTCACACATACGTTTAATACTTGAAAGTAAAATAATGGGCCAACTGAAAAAAAAGCTGGGAAATAATGTGAGAATTCTTATTAAAAAACTCGCCAAATCAACTTTAAAAGCTCCATTAGCATGTAACATAATAAGTTTAATAAATATATCGAGCCAAAATGCAAAATAAGAGAAAAAAGCAACCATGAAGACGATGCAAGCTTAAAATTTTAATCTTCGCTTAGGTGGTAAGAAAATACATCGCCAAGTTAAAGAACGTACCTATAACTGAAACGTACATACTACCAAACATCTCGGTTATTGAAATATTCCCAAAAGCTTTACGGAGAACAAATTCTTGATGTGCTTTTCAAGATATTAGTGCCATAGTCATTCCAAAATGTCCATTAAAATGTAAAAAAATCGCCAAATAAATTAATTTGACCATCCAAACTCATCAAAAGTTTTGATGGAACTATCGTTCCAAAATCGCCATTTATCGCTCTGCGGTGCCAGTGTCGTTTCATAGTTTAATTATAATTCGAATCAATTAAAATGAAAAATAATTCGCTAACTAATTAAAACAAGCCGTTAAAATGCAGAATAAACCAGCAAATCGAACAAGCTATTAAATGACGTTAAAATATAATAAAATAGAATTGAATGCCAAATTGTAAAATTGTCGCCAACAAATTAAATTTTAATTTTGTCTTTTATTATCTGATTTGTATATAATGTTAGTTACCACAAAATTCGATAGATGTCGCTAGGCGACATCTATCCGTTTTTATCCCAAGGATTTTGATTAAATGAAACAGCCTGTATAAAACGCTATCTAGTGAAGCCTTGGCTATACAATCAAGTGTTAAAATTTCAGAGCATGGAAAGTGCAAATGTAAATGTAGAAAGACACGAAAAAGCCAAGAGGGGCCTCTACTTGTTTTTTGCGGAAATTAATGATAATTTTAATTCAGACATTGCAGTAATGTCAAAACTTGGGGGCCACTTCGCAATATATTGCTCTGGCTCCCCCTGGAAATATTTCAGACCGACTCAGCTCCCCGGAAAAAATTCTTTGCTACAACATTCTGCAGCACATTTTTTTCATCAAACATGTTTTCAAATGTGTGAATCACGCACTGTCACCAAAAATCGTCAAAAGTAATTTTTTAAAGGTACTATTTGGATTTTTTTCCGTTAGAGAAGTATGGGATTTCCCATTTCTAAGCAAATACTCCGTCTAAAACTAAGTTCATATTAATATGGCAAAAGTGTATAGTTAAACTTGTCTTTCTGAGGAAAGGGATATTAGCAATGGTTTTAAATACCTTTTATTCACAAAAAGTGTGTATTTGAACATTTATGACTTTAATTGATCTTGTGTAAAGGGACGAAAGGTGTATTCCCTCCCCCACCCCCAGAAAGTGCAAAGATCCGGCATTGCACTGGGCAATACAAAGTTCCTACGCCACTGCTTAAAATTGTCGATGTTTTGTTAAATGAATATCTCAAAGTTTTTCTTGTGTGGGTTCCCCACGAACGATGCGTGTAATTGCATAAAATGCTTTTTACTTCCTTTTACGTAGTAAAAGAAGTATTGTGATCACGAAAAAAATTTCACTCAAATTTGGGTCTAAATTTTGATTTTGCTCACCCCTGAATGAATGTCGCGTAGTTTTTTCGACCTGTCAGCACGTGTATATGTACCTAACAACATACAAACAGCCGAAAAATCAATTGGGGAAGATGCATGATTTTCAAACTCACTTGCAAATGAAAGACCATGAAAAACTGTGCAGAAACATACCAATAACACCTCCATTAAGCCAGTTTAAACATATTTAAAACGAGTTTTAAAAGCGATTAGGCCACGCCTCCCGAAAAACGAAAGTAGCCGCTCCATGAGTTTGTGACGTCACAGAATACTACTTTTCTCCCTGCGTTCCTTCTGCTAGCGTTTGCTCTGCTGTACAGTGCGGAATCACACTAGCAGATATTGAGAAGATGGATCACGGAATCAATGTATTCCAAATACTAGTTTTAAAGCACAGGTTTTACATACTGCAAAGTTATTAAGCTTTTACAAGTCGCAAATCTTCATGGTTTATTTATTTATTTTTTTAAATTTTGTGTTTTTTTAGCTATAAAAGAATACTTATATGAAGAACATTTAGCTGGTAAAAACATGGACTTAGATTCTTTGAGACACATGTCAGTCATGTTAACTAGGGGATTGGAAAAGAATACAATTTTTGTTATTCAACGACAAATATTGATAGCAAATACATTTTTTCGAGATATAAGAACTTGATTTTTGCATAGCGCGTGTTTTTACAAGAATATGAAAATGTGTTTCAAAATGCAATGCAATTCGGATGTTCTTGAGGATTGTTTGTGATTTATTTCATCAGAAATTTAGAATTTGTTTTATTTAAAGCACATTTTAATTTAGATGATGACTTTTTAAAATGTTATTTATAAATCTAAACTTCTATTTATAGATTAATATTTTTTTATTTGTTACTCTGTAGAAAATAATCTGAATAAATGAACAAATAATAATAAAAAAAATCTACGTTTTAACAATTCATCAAAAATTTAAGAGTTTTTTTTTTTTTTTTTTTGAGCAATCGCGATTGCTATTTGGTTTAACTCAATCGAAGCTGGTATTAACTCCTCAAACCAATTAAATAGCACACGGGTGCAGCACTCCTCCTTCCTTTATTCGATAAATTAAATAAAATTTCAAATAGCGGGAACATTTTTAAAGAAAGATTTTTTTTTTCACACTCTTGGATACATTTTGAATGTCACCCGGTGTAACCCCCTTTTCATCAATAATAACGATCCTGCATTGGATGAATTCTATATAACTTAAAACAATGGGGATATTTTTCAAGAAATTCAACATGTACATTTTTCATAAGTTGTGAGATACATTTTTGGTTGGTTTTATTCAAACAACGCATGGGTGTTACTTGGTGCCCCCCCCCCCCCAACGGTATCGATGCTCTGCGTTTCATAAATTCTAAATGAAATTTTTAAGAAAGCAAATTTTTAAATTTTATGAAGTTTCATAAACTCTTTAACACATTTTGGGTGTCACGCCCTGAAGGGTGCCCCCCCCAGCAACCCCCCATCCAAACCCCTTTAAAAATATTTTTAAACTGTTTTTTGTTTCTCAATTATTTATCGGTTTAAACACTCCTGTTTTTGCGAAAATAGAAGCTTTTGACATTACCTTACTGCTCAAATTCTTTTCATTTCTACTGATATAAAATCGGGGTGTTTTTCTGAAAATGGATACAGCGTACAGCTAGCCAACTTTGAACAATTATCGACCTGCCTTTTAATGAATTTTTCTTCCATCATTTTAAATGAAAAGTCATTTTATTCTTTAAAAAATAATAATAATAAATATGAAGATATAGAAGAAAAAAAAACCCGCATCAATCATTGATTATAACTACATTTCAGAAGTTAGATGACTGAATAAAACTAAACATGCTTCGAAAATTCGCAACAAAACCCCCCGAAAAATGCAGCTGAAGTTGAAAACATTTTAAATATTTCAGTGGTAAACACTTGGACATTTTTACTGAGAATTAACGCACGTACTTTTTTAGGTTTCCGATTTGAAAAATGTTGGTGTTTTTCAGTGATCAGAACTCTCCAGAAATCTAATTCCAAGAAATGATTGAAAGAATGAGAAAATGATTGGAATGTAGTCAAAGAACGCAAACCTGTTCTGTTCTGTTCTTGATCTACCAGCTTTACTACGCTCCTTTTCTTTTGTGAAGCAGAGTACCTTTCGTTTATCCCCCTCCCCCCCTATTTCCCTTTTAAAGTGAATAATGACTATAAACCACTAAACTGATAAGAAGACACAGCTGCTTAAAAATTGGCTCAAAATTCATAAATGAGCTAAAACATTAAAAATTGCCCTGAAAAGTTAATAAAAAAACTTTTCAACGTTTAAAGAGTTGTAAAACTCTTTGTATAATGAACTAAGACGAAGAAAACGCCAAAAAAATGAACTACCATCCGGGCTCCGAATATAACGATAATACAAAACAGCGTGTTAAAAACGCATTGACTGTCTCATCAAAGGCAGCGGGGGAAAGGCACTGGGAGAATCGTATTCTGTGACGTGGACCAATGGCTGAGCGTTTTTCGTCACGTGACATTGTTTACAAAAATCTCCCTTTTTAATTGCTTCTCACGCTCAAGTGAATGATTTTTTGGAATTTTAATGTTGATTTTCGGCATCAGCATCATCGATTCTATGAAATAACAGCAATTTAATCATATTTTGTGACATAGTGCATGTTCCCTATTACGACGAGTTTTCTCGTGACGTCTGTATGTACGTATGTGCGGATGTATGTGCGTATGTGGCTCGCATAACTCAAAAACTATATGCCGTAGAAACTTCTAGCTTGGTATGTAGGCTCTGAGGGGGGTCTAGTTGTGCACCTCCCCTTGTGATTGCATTCGAATGTTCCCAAAGGGGTCTTTTACCCCTTTTTTGGGGTGAATCAATGTTAATTTCAATACAGACTCAAGTGATATGAATTGGCGCCACCACTTGGCGACATGTCGCCAAGCTTTTGGTCGCCAAGTGTTTGACGCCAACTTTGCGACATATCGCCAAGTTGGCGACAAATTTGGCGAAAAAATTATTTTTTGAATTTGGGTTCAATTTGGCGCTATTGGCGATATTTTGCGAAAAATTCACTAAATGATATTAAAATCAGCAATATTTAGAAAAATAACCATTGTAAAATATTTTTTGCATTGTTTCATGGTAGATTAGGGAAGTAAATATTTGAATTGTTACCTTACTCACTCCAAGCACTTTTTTTAACACTTAAGGCAACTACTAAGAAATTTACACGTAAAAGGAAGTAGTGTGGGGTCCATACCAGATTTTTTTTTTTTTTTTTTTTTTGCTGACTGCTAGGGGCTATTATATAGTATTTTTGTTATTTTTATGCATTCCATATAATTTATGTTCAATCTCAGCAGTTACATTTGACAGTGCTATTCTTTATGATACTCCAAGCGGTGTAAGAGAGTAAAAAAAATGTATGCATTTATGAAGTACTGTCGGTCCCGCTTCAATGAATACTGTCGGTTCCAAGAAATATTATTCGATTAAGTGGGGTGTTCGATTAAACGGGGATCTTTAACATTGCCTCTACGACATCGGAAATATTCGGTGCCGAGATATTTTCTTATAAGCGGGGTATTCGTTTATCTGTTACCCGATTAAGCGGGGAAGACAGTATTACTTTTAATGCATGTACACGAGTAGGTACACGTACCGACTATTTTGAGTTATTAAAAAACATTGATTATTTAACGGGCGTGCAAGGAAGTAGGTTGGGATCTACATCTGATTTCTAGCAAAGTTTTCTCATATTAATGAAGCGGCATATTCTACTCTAACAGAATTCTATCACGCTGACAGAGTGGTATAGTGGTTAAGACGCTGGCCTCTCAAGCCCAAAAGCGTGGGTTCGAACCCGGCTCCAGTCGGTGGATTTTCATGATGCAGAAAATCGACAGCGCTCATGTCGTATGATTATGCGGCATGTAAAAGATCCCTCGAGTACTCATTTGGCATGCAGTACCTCTTGGCTAAATTAACCCCTTCAGACCTGGTGTCCGGTATACCGGACATCAACTTTGAACAGCTGCTAATCATTTAATAATTGACTTAATTACTTGATTTTTTTGTAGTTGACAATTTGCAATCTGCTTGTTATTATCTGAGCAAAAATTTCTGCTTTTGGGATTGGCAACATTCCCAAAAATGGATTGAGAAACTGGGATTGGGTTGTTTTTCCAACCATGCACTCTCGCCGAAAAAAGTTGCATTTTTTCTGAATTTTCTAAAATCGTATGATCTTTTATTTATCATTTCAAATGCCTATATTATGTTTTGTTATTGTTTGGAGAATATTTTACGACAAGGTTTGAGTGATGTTTTATATATTTTTTTGCTGAAATATTAATTTCAAAATATGTATCTGGAAAATTGGACACGTCATAACTCTTAATTTTTTACTCACAAGCTTGAAATTTTGTTTGTGAGATGCTCTTAGCCATAGTACTTTGTGTACCAAATAAAAACATTTTTGGTTAACTATTTCATAATTCCGACTGAAGGGGTTAAATTCCTAGTGCAGTTTCGCATCGAACAGCCCAGGTGCCTCCATCTCGTGTGGAAACTGGGCGTCAAAATTCTCGTGGTAATGACATCTCGCCGATAGTGGCGCCACATAAAAGAATGGGTGCCGGTCTTGGGGAATGCACTAGGTCTGCAAATGGCAAGAAGCTAAACGCAGCCCCATTAAGAAAAAAAAAAAAAAACAAAGAATTCTATCACGTTGAATATCCACCAGCAGTACCGTCAAAAATTTCCTTTGCCCCTCACGAAACAGTATTTCTTGCTATGCAACTGATAGATAGAATGCTATCGAATCAAACACAATCGAGCTGAATAAGGCCCAATTATTAGGCTTGGTCGTTTTTGCTCATTTAAACATTCCATGTGACATACACTGTCAAAACCAGTGGTCGGAAGTAACGCCCTACATGTAGCTAAACTACTTTAGTAGCTACATTTTTTAGTAGTTTGTAGTGTAGCGCACTACTTTTTAAAAAAAGTAGAGTAGTGAGTAGCGCGATACAAAAAAATAGTAATTTGTTGCGTTTTCTGGGAACTACTTTTATGGGCGATTCTCTGTAAACTCGTCATTTTTCACATGAAAACTGTCCGGGCACAGTTTTTTTAATGTTCGTATAATTATAATACTATTGCTCAGAAAATGAATCTATTACTTTGGTTTGAAAGAGGGCCAATTGCAGTTTGTGTTTTTCTGGTAAATCATGATAGGGGGTAAGTCCCCCGCCTAGTATAACTAGGCGGGGGACTGTGCCAGGTGACTTTGTTTTCGCTCTTTGTTGCGAAATATCTGCAAAACTATTGGAACATTAGTTACGAGACTACCTATAAATTTAGGCACAAATCTTGGACATCATAACTAATATGTTTTATAATTAAATTGACATTAATAAAATCACTTCCCAGAGGACTGTTTTTGCAACGACCCTGATGCATATTTTCATCACACATGTGGCTCTCAAACTAAGCAAAGTAGCGTTTCAACACCGTTCTCGGCGATTTCGGCAAATTCACACTGATTACTTTAAACTTCATGCCAAAAAGAATTTGCAAAAGTTAGATTTTTCGTGTTACAGCTTTGAATTTGTTGCAGAGGACTATTTGAAAAAACTCCGGACAGAATTTACATGACAATTTTAAGTTTTAGAAATACGCAATTATACCTTATTTCATAAGAAAAATATAGCTTCATTATTCTATTTTGAGATATTAATTGCCAAATTTATGTAGTGTTAATAGGTTTTTAATAGGTGATTGGGACAGCCAGGGGATTGGGACAGCCAGGGGACTTTTTGGCGCTTAGATAATTTCTTAAAAAAAAAATTTAATTGTTATCACTCCAAATACAATTGGGCCACAAAGTATTAATGTTTTACTTGTATTAAGAGCGATAATTACTTTATTACACTTTACTATTTTTAAAATACTCAGTTCGGACAGCCAATTACTAATTTACAGAGATCCACCCTTATATTTAAAAAAATAAGATGAAAAAAAATGAAAAAAAATTTAAAAAACAGAACGGAGGGAAAAAACAAGGTTTAATTGACTCTTAACTGGTGCAAATCTAGCACTAGAACAGCAGCAGACGCAATGAGAAATTAGAACCATACATCGTTTTGACGAAATACTGTTTGATATCATCGGTTCATTTGGTATCATCTACTTATATTAAAGCTGAGTATCTTTAACTATCTTTCTATCTTTCTATGTCACGCTTATTTCTCCTGAACGCCAATGAACTGAAAGTCGAACCAGGTACCGATAGATAGGTAATTTTTCAGGCTTCATTAGTTTCAATCTATATGATTATACGATTTTAATTAGCGAAGATATCAATTAATAAGTAGTCAAATGTAAAGCGATTAAGCCTAATAAATGATTAAATATGAAATACATTGTTGCCAAACCGTCGTTGCTATGAAACAGTGATAACAATGATAATGAGAATTTTGAATGAAGGCTTAACTAAATCAAACACGAAACTCATAAGCGGGTCACTTACGTAGAATTTTTATCGCTAGCTACTTGTAATATTTTGAAACATTCATTTGTTGAAAAGCCATCTACTTATATTAAAAACTGAGTATCTGTCAGCTTTTTACTTCCTTTTACGTAGTAAAGGAAGTATTGTGATCGCGAAAAAAAATCACTCAAATTTGAGTCTAAATTTTGATTTTGCTCACCCCCGAATGAATGTTCAGTAGTTTTTTCGACCTGTCAGCACGTGCATATGTACCTACCAACATATAAGCAGCCAAAAAATCCTTTTCAACCACCCCCGAGTTAATTACGACGAGTTTTCTCGTGACGTCTGTATGTACGTGTGTGCGTATGTATGTATGTGGGTCGCATAACTCAAAAACTATATGCCGTAGAAGCTTCTAGCTTGGTATGTAAGCTCTGAGGATGGTCTAGTTGTGCACCTCCCCTTGTGGTTGCATTTGAATGTTCCCAAGGGGGTGTTTTACCTCTTTTTTGTGGTAAATCAGTGTTAATTTCAATGCATACTCAAGTGATATGAATTGGCGCGACCACTTGGCGATATGTCGCCAAGCTTTTAGTGGCCAAGGGTTTGACGCCAACTTGGCGACATATCGCCAAGTTGGCGAAAAATTTGGCGAAAAAATTATTTTTTGAATTTGGGTTCAACTTGGCGCTATTGGCGATATTTTGCGAAAAATTCACTGAATGATATTAAAATCCCCAATAATTAGAAAATTAACCTTGTAAAATATTTTTTGCATTGTTTCGTGGCAGATGAGGGGAGTAAATATTTGAATTGTTACTTTGCTCACTCCAAGCACTTTTTTTAACCCTTAAGGCAACTACTAAGAAATTTACACGTAAAAGGAAGTAGTGTGGGGTCCATACCAGATTTTTTCCTTTAAGGTGAGAAGGGACTTTCAGATGAGCAAAAAATTGTCAAAAAATCGGTTCTTCTTTGATGATATTTCTAAAAACTATATGATTGAAATACATGTTATTGCTATTGTAAATAAATAGCTTTTCCTTATTTGTGGTGAATTTGTATTCAAAACTAATTTAATAATGAAATATACAACAGTAAATGTTGATTTTCTCAAAACATAATTTTACGCGTGTTTACAAATTTCATACTGCTCCAGTGTAAAAAATTATTATTTAAATTTGCTAAAAATGTTTTGCCATGTACTTAAGAGGTTTTTTAACATTTTGTTGGGAAGGAATTTTCTATTTTACTAGCTGTGTTGAATATATTTGCTATGTTTTATTGAAATATGGATATCTTTCACAAAAAAAAATGTAAATTTTAGTTTGTTTTTTTTCTTTAATTTTTGCCACAATATATAGAAAAAGTACTCCCAACATTTCACTTTCTGGTGTTTTATGTTCCACATTTTGCTTGTATTTTATCATTTTGATGAAATTTCAGGCGCTTGGAATAAAAAAGAAAAATCGTTAAAATTCAAATTTTAAATTAAAAAAAAAAAAACAAATTTTAAAATATTTCAACGAAAATTTTTATATGTGTTAGTTTTTGCAACATATAGCTATGCTGCAAATTTCAAAGAAATTCATTGAAAATTGCTAAAGAAAAAAATGATAGTCCCTTGTCGCCTTAAGCGAGCTGGATTTACTGAAATTTTCCTTACCATCTTGAAAGCGCGAAGCATCTCAATAATTCGAATGATTTTTTTGTATAGGAAAAAAGTAAAGGCGTGAAACGCCTGTTAGCGAGCCGCCTTGGCGGGGAGTAGTTTCTTGAAATTTTCCTCACTACTTTCAAGGCACGAAGTGCCCGTGCAACGCCGGGTCACGTGCGTGGTATGTCTTGAAATCTAATGAACATTAAATTATACTAAATAATATAACTTCAGAATGAGGTAAAAGTTAGAGAGGGGGCACGTTATGCATCAACATGCCGCAGGAAGCTAATCTAGCTGCCCTGGCAGCTAGTCTATATACATAAAAGACTACTTTTGAAAACGTATGTCCGGGGTAATCTTCCAAACTACTGGACCAATTTTAACCATTTTTTCACCGTAGATAGCTACAGTAACAGGGAGCAGGATAAGCTATAATTTATTTCTAAAAAGCTTAGTTTAAAAAAGTTATTATGGAAAAGTTAATTTTATGTCATTTCCTCATTAAATAATTAAATTTTCAACCCATTGTTGCAAAAATTTGGTGCCATGCAGCAATAATATTGATTGTAATCATATTGAAAATTTTGAACCAAGGCTTCTCTGGAGTAAGTCTGGAATTTATTGCCTTCTAAGGATTTTTATATTGATCTGAGCCAACAATCGCTAACGAGACTAAATAAAAAAATAATTGATTTTGGCAACAGTTAGAGAACAGAAAATGTTTATAGTCAAAAAATTTCTAAGTTAGGTACATAAGATGTTTTCACCAATGTACACAAGGATATAAACTAATGATGGGACTTATTTTACGTGTAATGTTTGGAAATACTTGACTCCAGTGCAATTGATTTTACAGGGTGCGGCAAAGAAACTTGCTGATTTTAATTGGATGCTAATTAGCAAGGAGTGGTCAGAAAGGAGTGGGAAGAGTCTCATTTTAAAGAGAGGGTCCTGAAGTTTTGCTATCTTATAGTTTAGTTGTCGCCATGCGTTGGACAAAGGAGCAAGGAGCGTTCGCCGCCGAATCTTACTTTTCAAATAATCTTTCGGTGGTCGCCACTAAACGTGCCTTCCGAACTCGGTTCAAAATTTAGCACGTTGTCCCCATTCCTGGCAGGGAATCGACTGTTTTGTGGGTGAAAACATTCAGGTAAAGTGAGAGTGTGGCAAACAGAGGTCCAGGAGGTCAACGGATTTCCAGAACCCTAGAAAACGTCGAAAAAGTGAGGGAGTCGTTTTTGCGCTCTCCCAGTCGTTCGGCGCGTAAACACGCTGCTGCTTTGGGGATTTTTGATTGGACACTGAGACGAATTCTTCACAACGAACTCCAGTTTCATCCCTACAAACTTGCTGTGGTTCACCAGTTGAGTGATAACGTCTCCTTGAAAGGTGACGTACCGTGGCCCGGCCCGCTCTTCCGATTTGACACGCTGTGACTATTTTTTATGGGGGTATCTCAAATCGATCGTTTACAACGACAAGCCCCGGACACTGCAACGCCTGGAGAACAGCATCCGGCTTGCTATCACCAACATCCCATCAGTCGATATGCTCGAAAGAGTGCAACAAATCTAGGGTACATGAGTGCATCATTAACAGGGGCCGTCATTCTTCCCGATGTAGTTTTTAAATCTAACTAATATAAAAATTCAGAATGGGTACCATATCTTATAAAAAGTAGTAAACTGATACATGATGTATTTTTCCCTTAGTTGACTTTTCAAGTCTGCAAGTTTCTCCGCCGCACCCTGTACCAAGCTTATAACATTTCCGATTTACCTAAACATTATTTGTAGCTTGCATTTGTATTTAAGGTGTGTAATACAGTTTTTTAGTTTGTCCAGTCAGAAAAAATTGCCATTGTTTACAGAAGTAGCCATTATGTGTATAGATATGCACTTTAATGTTGAAAAATTCATGAACGAGTGTTACTAAAACACCATACCCGGCCGAAACCCGGGCAGGGCCGGGTACCCGGCTAGCAATTTTATATTTCTTCAAATAATTTTCTTGTTCCTAAATATTTTCTGGCAAGAAATTAAAAAAAAAAATTGCAGGTTGAAATTCTTTCAATCTTTTAAACTTTCGAATGCTTTCTTGTGGCGAATATTCCTGAAAATTGTTTTAAAAAAAACATAAAAGGAACCATTTTTAGCAAAAAAAAAAAAAAGGAACCAAAAGAAAAAGTAACAAATTAATTCAAAGAAAATTCCTAGTTCTATTCCATATTGAAATGAGTTAATTTATTAATATAAACCACTTTTCGAAGTTTTTCGGTCAATCCTCAGACGGTGTATGCTTTTTATTTATTTTTTATTTCTTAAAAAGTAGCAAAGTAGCGACTACTATTCAAAAGTAGTTTGTAGTCGCTACATTTTAAAAAAGTAGTTGTAGTTAACTACATTTATAACAAAGTAGTTGTAGTTCGCTACAAAAAAATGTAGTTTTTCCAACCACTGGTTAAAACTACAGGCTGCATGTGGCACCTTTAACCTGTCAACTGGGTATGACGAAATATTTCGTCATACATAAAAGCCTACAGCAATGGGGATGACGAAATTTTTCGTCATGGAAATTAATCGTAATATATTGAACGCATCACGTTCTACGTTGTTCTTATCTATTAAATCTTAGAGTGGTTATATATATGCCATCAAATTGCCGATGCGTCATGAATTTTCATGTTCTTGTAATCTGTAACTTGAGCGCTATTAACGGGAAAACGGGCGCTGCATGTTCTATACTTCGAGCTGCCACAATTTGGATTCATTTTAGTCTGCATTTCAGTTTCTTACATGTTAGTAATAACTTTCTGATTTGACTATTCTTATTGTGAATTTCAGTGTTTTATATATTTTTATTAGTAATAAATTTATGACTTAAGTACTTTTTATTTTCTACAAAATATGGCTAAAAATATAAATATTTTATCAAAGTAAATAAATATCATAAGTTAAAAACGATATTCTTTTATTATTTGAAGTGTGATACTACTTATCGCTGCGAAAAAAAAGTCCCCATTGTGAAACGAGTTGAGCAATAGCTAATTCCCCGGTTAACAGGTTAAGGGTCAAAAGTTGTCGCACCAGCGGCACCCAATAAAGTCCACCTGTAACACCTGACTCCCTACGGCACGCTTGAAAGTGATATGGGCTCCCTATGGCACCTTTAGGGTTTAATGAGGTGCCAACAGGGTGCCACTTGACTTCATAGGGAATTAAGTGGCACTCTTCAGGGGGTGCCGCTGGTGCGACAACTTTTCACCCTAAAAGATGCCACATGCAACCTGTAGTTTTAACAGTGTATGATCTATTTGAAAGCTTTTTAATCGAATCTTTTAAGCGTTATATTTTCCAAAATAGTTTCTAATTGTGTCTAAAATTTTACAGAACATATCAAGATGATACTTTGTAATATAATTGGTACATTCATCTTTTCACTTTTTTGTCTCTATTTTTTAGGTCAACTCGTTGGTAATATTAGATATGAAGAATCTGCCGTAAGTTTCTTCTCTTGTTAATGCAATCTTTCCATTTTCAACACCCCCTACCCACGGTACACTGTTAAAACTACAGGTTGCATGTGGCACCTTGAAGTGTGAAACGTTGTAGCATCAGCGGTACCCCCTGAGGGGTGCCACTTGACTCCCTTTGGCACATTTGAAGGTGCCATTTCGCTCCATGTGGAACCCTAAGAGTGTCTTTTGGCACCCCATGGTACCATAAGGAGCCAAACGGCACCTTCAAGGGTGCCATAGGGCTCCATGTGGAACCCTAAGGGTGTCTTTTGGCTAATGTAGGACCCTAAGAGTGTCTTTTGGCACCCCATGGTACCCTAAGGAGCCAAACGGTACTTTCAAGGGTGCCATAGGGCTTCATGTGGAACCCTAAGGGTGTCTTTTGGCTAATGTAGGACCCTAAGAGTCTTTTGGCACCCCATGGTACCCTAAGGAGCCAAACGGCACCTTCAAGGGTGCCATAGGGCTCCATTTGGAACCCTAAGGGTGTTTTTTGGCTAATGTAGGACCCTAAGAGTCTTTTGGCACCCCATGGTACCATAAGTAGCCAAACGGCACCTTCAAGGGTGCCATAGGGCTCCATTTGGAACCCTAAGGGTGTTTTTTGGCTAATGTAGGACCCTAAGAGTCTTTTGGCACCCCATGGTACCCTAAGGAGCCAAACGGCACCTTCAAGGGTGCCATAGGGCTCCATGTGGAACCTTAAGGGTGTCTTTTGGCTAATGCAGGACCCTAAGAGTGTCTTTTGGCACCCCATGGTACCATAAGTAGCCAAACGGCACCTTCAAGGGTGCCATAGGGCTCCATTTGGAACCCTAAGGGTGTTTTTTGGCTAATGTAGGACCCTAAGAGTCTTTTAGCACCCCATGGTACCCTAAGGAGCCAAACGGCACCTTCAAGGGTGCCATAGGGCTCCATGTGGAACCTTAAGGGTGTCTTTTGGCTAATGCAGGACCCTAAGAGTGTCTTTTGGCACCCCATGGTACCATAAGGAGCCAAACTGCACCTTCAAGGGTGCCATAGGTCTCCATGTGGAACCCTAAGGGTGTCTTTTGGCTAATGTAGGACCCTAAGAGTGTCTTTTGGCACCCCATGGTACCATAAGGAGCCAAACTGCACCTTCAAGGGTGCCATAGGGCTCCATGTGGAACCCTAAGGGTGTCTTTTGGCTAATGCGGGACCCTAAGAGTGTCTTTTGGCACCCCATGGTACCCTAAGGAGCCAAACGGCACCTTCAAGGCAGGCCCGTCATTTAGGGGGGCAGGGGGGGGTTAACTGCCTCCTCCCCCTGACTTTGAGAAATCAATGTATTTATCTATAAGTGGGCGTGGCTTTTGATGTTTTCCGATGAAATTGCATTGTGTTTGGACCCTTTGCCCCCCCCCCCTGGAAAAACTTGAAATGACGTCCCTGCTCCATGGGTGCCATAGGGAGTCAATTGGCTCCCTTCAGGGGGTGCCGCTGGTGCTACAACTTTTTATCCTTAAAGATGCCTTGCGCAACTTATAGTTTTAACAGTGTACGAAACCAACATTTTCCACCTAATTTTTCATTTCAGGGCGATTCGGAGATTCTGACCACTGAATCCGGGAGGCCGGTCAGAGACATTTCATTTCACACCTCCAGGGTCCCCCGTACCTACCACAGCTTCGTGGTTTAACCGGGATAGGGCCCTGAAGGGCGCTCTGTTCTTAATTTTGAACCAGAACCTAGGGTCGAGCAAACCCTAGGCCCAGCACCCCCAGAGGTATCGTTTCACTTGGAGGCAGGGTTGTCATTTCGTCCCCTTTTTTGCAAAAAGTCCGGGACACCGGAAGAAATGGACGAAATGGACAAAATTGGACGAAATGGACAAAATGGAAAAAATGAAAAAAAAAACACTTTTTTCATACGTTTGATGCATAAAAATGTTATGATGTACAATTAGTATCTCCCTTGCATTACCATTTCCTAAAAAAGAATGGTGGTATCATACAAAAAAAGAAAAAAAGAACGGCAATTAACCCATTGATTTTTAATAGGGATGCACCGAGTACTCAGTAAATATTCGGTACTCGGCCAAATTTGGATCAGGTACTCGGCCGATACCGAATAGTTGTAGAAAATTGAATAATTCAAGACACATTTTTCAATAATTAAAAATATGCACATTTTTATATAATGCAATCATTTACAATTAATATATTTATAAAATATGACTGAATTCTACATATAAGTTTACGTATAAGTATAACAAATTATGTGTATACTGCCACCTAATGAGAAATTTTCAAGTTAATTTTGAAAATATTGAAGTTTGTAATGCTTCAATAGAGTAAATCTTTATTTTAATATCCCCAAAAGCTTTTGAAAATTATTCAAGTTTAGAGAATTAGAACTAATCAATAATAGATTAATATAATTCCAACTTAATTGATACTTTATATTTATTCATTTAATGTAGTTTCATTTTAAAAATAACTTTTTCTAAAATTTTTGACAAAATAAATAAAATATTTTAAACAATGCATAAGTTAAATTCAGTGGGATTTTTGTTCTAAGAACTATCATATAGAGGTCCATTCCAATGATCAGTTCATATGTCAGGGTTCGAATTTACTGCTGATCCATTGGTTCCAGACCAGTAAAACTCGCCTCAAATCACCAGAAAAATAATAAACAATCCAAGGACCAGCATTTTTTTTAAAGAAAAAAAAAATGTGGTTAATGATTTAAGGTGGACCAGTGATGTTGTCTGTTAACCAGTATATATTCCTGTTCACTGGTCGAGAAGACCAGTAAAATTTTGTTATGATTTCTAACCCTGTACTGCTGTATGTCAATGATTTTTAAAAAAACAATTGGTACTCAGTACTCTGCAACTCGGTACTTGGCCAAAGTACTACTCGGTGCATTCCTAATTTTTAACTAATTTTAGTTGAAAGAAAAAAAGCTTAACATAGTGAATAAACTATTGAGTGTAATTACATTATTATAGAGTAGACAAATAGAAAAAAAGTGTTTTTCTTTAATACATATTTTTAACAAGAAATTAAAGAGTATTCTGTCACCTTAGATATTTAGTAACGCAATACAATCCTTTAAAAAGAAAACTATATATGATATTTTCTCATAAATTCTATGGTTAAATTTTGTTTGAATTAAATACACATATAAATGTATATCATTGTATTTGAAAATACAGTATAGATGCTACAAGAAATATTGGTTTAATTTTGATTCATTTGGTCAATTTACGTTATATTTTTTGAGGATTTAATGAATGTTGCCCCATTGTAAAATATGTATGTACAAGGCATTGTTTTATGGATTTATTAATGTTATTACACTACTGGAACATATTTCATTTCATGGCTAAATTTTCTTTCTTGACATCAAATAATGTTTACTTCATAGGGTTTTTAATATTTTGAGACTCAAACCTTTTAAAATTTTTATTTCTACTTTTATGTTTTATATACACTTTTATTGTTGGCAATGAAACTCCTTCACAACAAATAAACATCTTAAAATTATTTACTGCTGATGTGTACTCTCATAAGCATTAAATCTCATCGTTAATAATCATTTATTTTATGCAGATACTATATTTTTATGGTATCTGTTGTTCATTAAATATTTGCTGGTATACATAATTATGTGTGCTAATTTTAATAATAAAACTTTTACCTCATTGAAAAAAATCAATATTTTAAAACATTACTTTTAACTTTGGATTTTTTGATCAAGAACTGTCATTTTCTTTAAAGTGGACAAAATGGACGAAATGGACAAAATGCTATTTTGTCCGGGGCGGTTTTTTCCAGGTTTTTTCCGGCGGTTTTTTACGCCCCGGACGAAATCAAACAACCCTGCTTGGAGGACTTTGTGACCACGACATTTTTAACGCCTCCCAGCCACCATTAATCAAGGCGGTGGATCTTTGATCGGCTGGGATCGAACCCGGGTCCCTCCGGACACGAGTCCGATGCCTTACCGATCGGGCCACCACGGCCCTGGCCGGTCGGAGACAGGTGGAATCTTCTCAGTGCTGGGCCCCGGGGTCTTGATGCATTTGACCAAGCAACAAACTCTGGCAAAATGGGAGAATATGGTGAAGGGACGGAATCAAATCGGAGAAGGCAATTTTATGCGAACACACAATTCCATTTAGGGGAGGAACTTGTGTAAAATATTCTTCCATGAACAAAACAAAATATGTATATTAATAATAATAAATATATTTTTTTAATTAAAACAAGAGTTTAATTTCATTCCTTTTATTAAACGTAATGTGCCTATGCCACAAGGTATCTATGTGAGAACGGACTTGAATGAATCTACTGCAGAACGTAAGTTTCCTTATAGAAATTGAATTGGTTCGTTATTGTTTTTAGCTGGCAGATCAAGACCAGATATCTTATTTTCAATTACAGTGAACTCTCACTTATGCGCCGGTCCAAGGGACCAATAGAAAAAGGCGAATAAGTGAGAGAGACGTATAAGCGAACAAGCCTATTTACAGGACTAAAACGCAACATAGGCTCTAATGAGAGAATGAATAAGAAGTTTCTATACAAAAGGGACATATTAGTACGGTTTGGCAATTACTGTTACGTAACTACAATGATAAAGAGAAAACAAAAATTGTAGCATATACCTAATTACAAGCTGTTCCCTCGAAAACGATGCATAATGGATAATTGTCCCTCTCCGAACTCTAGTTTATACGGAAAAATGCCTTCCTTAAGTAATAAAGGCGAAAGATTAAAGAGGAAAGTAAAGAAAAATGCTTATTTTTTAAAGAAAATAAATTTTCATACATTTTAGGGAAAATTCGGCGCATAAGTGAAATATTTATCTTTAGAGCGACGCATAAACGAACAATACTATCCTTATTTTGCTATGGAACGTGCTGGGACCATTTAAAATCGTCGTATAAATGAAAAAGGCGCATAAATGAGGCGGCGTATAAGTGAGAGTTCGCTGTAGTTTGTTATCACAATTTAATTCAAACACTAAACAATGTTCGTTCAACTGTGCTTACTCTGACGCTTCTTCGGCATCAGATAGGGAAGATAGAAAATCGGTAATTTGCTTTATTATATTTTTCAAAAGTGTACCCATTGTTTGGCGTACAGTTAAACAGAAGTGTATTGCCTTATCTAGTATGGAATCAGGATACGTAGCTATTTCTGAAACAGTCAAAGGACTTTTATGGTTGAACGACATTTTAAAAGAATGTTCGTATTTGAATGTTAATGTATCAACTCCTACCTTGTTTACTGATTCCCAAGGTACTATATTTTACAGAGAAATTTTGTTGAAAACAACCGAACTAAACATATTGACATTCGTTATCATTTTGTTAAAATTTTCAAAAATAGTCTGTGTTTCAGAGTTATCGTTAGTAAACACTTTCATTATAGGTTCAGTCAGTTGTGTTATTCAATTTTATTTTAATCAAGGCAATACAAACCACACACAAAAAATAGACGTAGCATAAAACGAATACAACAATATATAGAGCACAAATACAGGAAAGAAACAAACGTCAAGTATATCATCGTAACCAAAAGCCCTGATTAAGTAAATGGGAGTAACGGCTGTAAAATAGGTTCAGTCTGTTGTGTTATGCTTAAAATATAAAAAAATAACCTGAAACATTTTATGTTCCAAAAATGAAACAGTTAGTACTTAATGAAGCTTATGAGTCTAGCTTTTTTATCTAGTTATTAATTTTATTAGTTCTTAAAAATGCTAACAAATATTTTTGAAACAAACTTTCATAACAAACGTGTTTTGAGCTTTTCTCTGTAAACTCATAATTGGCTACCCGAACCGAGTATTTCAAAAATAAAGTGTAAAAGTAATTATCATTCATTAATATTCAAGTGAAGGATTAATAATTTGCAGCCCAATAGTATTTTGAGTGCTAATATTTTTTTTCTAGAAACTAAGCCCTAAAAACAGTCCCCTGGCTGTCCCAATCGTATAGTCTAACACTTAAAGGTAATATTTTAAAAAACCTATTAACACTACATAAATTTGGCAATTAATATCTAAAAGTAGAATTCTGCAACTATATTTTACTTATGGAATAAGGTCTAATTACGTATTTCTAAAACTTAATATTATCATTTAAGTACTGTCCGGAGTTTATTCAAACAGTCCCCTGCTACAAACTCAAAGCTGCAATAGAAAAAAATCTGTTACTCTTTTTTTTTGGCATGAAGTTTAACATAACCAATGTAAATTTTCCGAAATTGCTGAGAACGGTGTTGAAACGCCACTTAGTCTAGTTTCAGAGCCACACTTGTGATGAAAGTATGCATCTTTATTGTTGCAAAAACAGTCCTCTGTAAGTAATATTATTAATGTCAACTAGTTTCATAAAAAAACATTTACGTCCATGATTTGTGCCTAAATTTATCGGTAGTTTGTAGCTAATTATTTTCCAATTATTTTGCAGATATTAAGCAGCTAAGTGAAAATAAACAGTTCCCTGCCTAGTAATACTAGGCAGAGGACTTGTCCTTTGTCATGATTTACCAGAAAAACTTCAATTGACTCTCTTTCGGACCTAAGCAATTGATTCATTTCCTGAGGAAGTAGTATTATAATTATAAGAATGCTTCAAAAAAAAAAAAAAAACATGTCCGGACAGATTCTGTATGGAAAATGACGAGTTTACAGAGAATCGCCCTTTTAAGAGCTATCAATTTTGATTGGCATTTTGATTTTTATACGCTCATAATACCAAATATTTATTTACAAAAATATTTTGAACCAAAGCTACAACACTGTACCTCAGAACCAGACTAACGTAAGTCCATTTTCGTCATTTTTCAGTAGAGGGGAAAAACGATGTATTCGACAATCGTTTTTCCCCTCTACCGAAAAATGACGAAAATGGACTTACGTTAGTCTGGTTCTGAGGTACAGAACAAGACAGCTAATATGTAAATTTGAGTTGGCATAATGGTGGCTACAACGTTTCACCCTAAAAGGTGCCATCTACGACCTGTAGTTGCAATAGTGACTCTACAAAACTATTTTCACTCTTGGAATAATTTTTCAGAATAGGATAAACTACTACTGATAGTAGTTTATCTACTACAGGCATCTTAAAATCCAATTATTCTGAGTGCGGGATTCAAGTGAAACACGGACGATCGCAATTCATCAATGCAATCGCAAACTCTCAAATTTGGATTCAAGTGAAACGTTACAATCGCTACGAGATGCGATTCTATCGTAATTTGACTTCCAGTAGCGATTGCAATTTTCTAGCGATCGCCTCGAAGCAATTGCAATGGTGTTTCACTTGAATTCGGCCCTTAGGCAGGAATTCAAGTGAAACACGGACGACCGCAACTCACCAATGCAATCGCAAATTCCCAAATTTGGATACATTACAATCGCTACGAGATGCGATTCTAATGTAATTCGACTTCCAGTAGCGATTGCAATTTGCGATCGCCTCGAAGCGATTACAATGGTGTTTCACTTGAATTCGGCCCTTAGTGTGTAAGAACTCACACAGAAAAGAAACAGGTTTTTTTAATTTAAGAATGATGGCAATTTGATTTCAATATTTTTTTTTTTATCGTTAAGGGATTGAGGGGGGGGGGGTAAGATTAATTCGAAACAAAAAAGCGCACTTTCGTTTTTTTATTTTTTTGACAACACTATCTTCTACAATTGCTACAAAACAAAGTAACATTTAAGAATAATTCGTAACAAGGCCATATTTAAGGGGTGGGTTTTTAGGGTTCAAACCCCCTCCGAAATTTTTCTAAATCATTCCAAAAAAATGCTTTTTACACCCTTTTTGCTGAGAAAATTATTACCATTTTATTTTCAATTTTCCTATTTTTAAATTACATTTGAAATCAGAAATGATCATTATTGAATAACGGTACAAATTAAAAGTTTGACCTGCAGTATCTCCATATATTATTTCTCTAAGCCGAATCCTATATACCCGGTCGAAACTCGCTCATTTCTTTATCGAATTGCATGAAAATTTATGATTTTGAAGCTTATCCCGCGGGCTATTGACGAAAATTAGACCCACCCTCTAAAAAGTGTCGGTTCGTTTTTTATTCGAACTTCAATTTTTGGGCACAAAATTGACTCTATCTAGCGAAATAATTGTCGTATCGTCTCCATTTTGATTTCATTCGAAAGATTTAAAAAAATGCGTTCTTTAGAACGTTTCTCCGCTAGCGCCGCGTAACGAGAATCTCGAAAATCCACGTTTAAGCGACTTATAAGCGATTGAAGTTTGAAAAAGTTAAATTTTTTGCTCAACTGTCAAAATCGTTACATTGTTGTTCAAATCAATTTTAAATGCGACATTTCAAGCCAAGGCTTAGCTCGGTAAACCTTAATTGTAACTTTTATTGTTTCAAAATACTATGGTAGTTTTGCGATAACGTTAGTATTTAGTTTAGTAGTAGCCTTGGGTATTTGATTTTAATATAGGGTATCACTTTTGTAGTAGTTGTAAAAGTGAACGTGTCTTTGATCTTTTTGAAAAGTTGTCAGAGCGACGGCAGTAGATGGCGATGTTGTGCAAATGAAGCCAATAAAAATTGTCGTAATAAATTTTAAGTTTAGAGTTTTTTTTTTTTTTTTTTTTTTTGCGGAATTCCGCACGGGTCACCTAGTTTATTTTTATTTTAGTTATTGCAAACATATCGAACAGAACCATACACCTTTTTCGGTTGAATTTAAAATACTCGAAAGAAAAACAGCTGTGTTATTTTTCTTTCAATGTAACAAACTTTGTTTAACACATTTTATAGATTACTAGCTGCCAGTGCAGCTAGATTAGCTTCCTGCGGCATGTTGATGCATAAGTTCCCCCCTCTCTAACTTTTACCTCATTCTGAAGTTATATTATTTGATAGAATTTAATGTTCATTCGATTTCAAGACATACCACGCACGTGGCCCGGCGTTGCACGGGCACTTCGTGCCCTGAAAGTAGTGAGAAAAAAATTAAAGAAACTACTCCCCGCCAAGGCGGCTCGCTTACAGGCGCTTCACGCCTTTACTTTTTTCCTATATAAAAAAAATCATTCGAATTATTGAGATGCTTCACGCCTTCAAGATGGTGAGGAAAGTTTCAGTAAGTTCAGCTCGCTCAAAGGAGAAAAAGCAGACATTGATGCTCAGTTTTTAATATGAGTAGATGGCTCTTCAACAAATGAATGTTTCAAAATATTACAAGTAGCTAGCGATAAAAATACTATGTAAGTCGCCCGCTTATGAGTTTCGTGTTTGATTTAGTTAAGCCTTCATTCAAAATTCGCATTATCATTTTTATTACTGTTTCATGGCACCCACGTTTTGCAATGCAACAATGACTTTCATATTTAATCATTTATTAGGCTTAATCGCTTCAAACTTGACTACTTATTAATTGATATCTTCGCTAATTAAAATCGTATAATTATATCAATTGAAACTAATGAAGCTTGAAAAATTACCTATCTATCGGTACCTGGTTCGACTTTCAGGTCATTGGCGTTCAGGAGAAAGAAGCGTGACATAGAAAGATAGTTAGAAAGATAGAAAGATAGTTAGAAAGATACTCAGTTTTTAATATAAGTAGATAAAATAGAAATTTCAGAAATAAAAGCAAAAGTATTTAGTAGTTAATAAAATCACATTTACCCTAAGGACACTTTATTTTATAAAGAGGCTGATTTTATATAAACCGGCCATACCTACACTTACAGAAAAAGTTTTTAAAGATCAATTTTCGAAAAAATAAATAACTTACTGTATTTCTATGTAGTTTAAAAGTTCCAAAATACAGTAAACTAAATAAAATTTACATTTTTATTTGCAAACGGATCTTAAAATACTGCCGTATAGATGTTCGATTTACGGAAATCGTATATGCATTGAAGAGTGCAAATGTGGCATGCATTTCTTCATCTTTCGAGACTCTTCCACTTCTTGGTGCTACATAACTTTGGAATTTACAGTGAACTCTCACTTATGGACCGGCCCAAGGGACCAACAGAAAAAGGCGTATAAGTGAGAGGGACGTATAAGTGAACAAGCCTATTTTTAGCACTGAAACTCAATATAGGCTCTAACGAGAGAATGAATGAGAATGATTCTATAGAAAAGGGAAACATTACTACGGTTTGGCAATTGATGTAACGTAACTACAATGATAATGAGAAAAAAAATTGTAGCATACCTAATTGCAAAATATTTCTTTAAAACGATCCATAATAGATAATAGTCCCTCTCCGAATTCTAGTTTATGCGGAAAATATGCCTTCCGTGAGAAGTAGAGGCGAAAGATTAAAGAGGAAAATAAAGAAAAATGCTTATTTTTTAAAGGAAATAAATTTAAATTTTGAGATTTTGCGAAAAATTCAGCACATAAGTGAAATATTTATCTTTAGAGCGACGCATAAACGAATGATACTGTCATTATTTTGCTATGAAATGTGCTGGGACCATTCAAAATCGTCGTATAAGTGAAAAAGGCGCATAAATGAGGCGGTGTATAAATGAGAGTTCACTGTATTATGTCTGTGGTATTTTTCAACATAACTATATCTGTCGTTTTCAAATTATTAACATAAGTTTTTTCAAAAACTTGATTTTACAAAACTGCGATCAGGGGGCGCTCCGAACTAAACTTTTTGGGAGGGAGAAAATTTTCAATTTGACGACTTAAGTTCCAATTTTACCGAATGATAAAATACAATCATGCACACATGTCGTACTTGCGTAACATTTAGTGAGAAAAAACAGGCATCTTTTAAAACAATTCTAAAAACTAAAAAGAACAAATATCAATATTGAATATTATCTTCTAATTGCCAAATCGTCAGCAAAATGTGCCGAATACGTAATTATTGGGAGGTCACAGTGATCTCCCGTGACCTCCGCACTCCTGACGGCGATACTGATTTTATTAAAAGAAAGTTTTAACATGTTTTGGAACTGAAAGGATACTGAAAAAGATTCGGTTCCTGCAGATTTGATTTTAAAGTCGCTGATTTTATAATCCAGTGATTTTATCAGTGGCGGTTACTGTATTGCTTCGAATGCGCATGTATGAGTAAATGCATGTATCCTTTTGAGTTATTTAAAGACATTGAATGTTTAACAGTTACGAACTTATGCAGCTTGAATTTCATTGAAAAGATGTATTTTTCCCCAACAT
Organism: Uloborus plumipes; assembly: GCA_038373865.1. NCBI lineage: Eukaryota > Metazoa > Arthropoda > Arachnida > Araneae > Uloboridae > Uloborus > Uloborus plumipes. Next base: position 81,045 of record JAXGGA010003383.1, read on the forward strand.
TTTTCACATAATGCTCTTTAAACATAGATTGTAACAAAAAGGTATACAATATAGAATATGAAATCAAATTTTATTGATCATATATTGATCAAAGGAGAATCAGAGGGGACATTATTCAGTTGTTTAAATTTATCAAAATGAAAAATGTTACGGAGTAGGGATGTATCAATTAATCGGAAGTACCGATTAATCGGCCATAATCGGCCACTGTGCCGATTATTAATAATCGGCAAAAATTGGGCTGATTAATCGGCCAAAAATATTTTTTTATTATTATTCTTCAAAGCATACCTTCACTAAGAAACTATGATGAATAATTTCATTAACAATAATCCTCACAGTGCATATAAAGTTTTCTATAAATTAATTCTCCTACTTTGAATAAATATACATAGACAATGTTGCAACATTTTTCACGTGGCGACAGTTTTCTTCTTAGTACAGTGCTTTTAGATAACCTCTAATTTTCACAAAGAATGTAAAAGTCTTGAATTAAATTGCTACTTATTACTAAAGAATTTAAATCAAAAGTACTCCTTAATTGGAGTGCTCCACTTCTCTCCTTTTGAATTTTTATGTCCAATTAACATAAGTAACAATGTGCTAATCTAATATTATTGACAATAATATGAAAATGAGTTGTCAATAATATGGAAATTTTCTTAAACATTGAATTTATTGTGAAAATTAGGAAAATGCAAAAAAAAAAAAAAAATCTCTCGGAAATAAATTACTATTTCTAAACTCGGAATTATATGAGAGAGAAAAAACAGTGATTGTAAAATTATTAGTATTAAAAAAAATCATCCTTATCATTAATCGGCTCAGCCGATTAATCGGTAATCGGCCAATTTGCTTATCGGTGCATCCCTATTACGGGGTTAAATTTTGCACGGAAAGCAGGGCAAAGGGGTCATTGTTATAAGCTGTTTAAATCTCAGGCTAACCTGGAAATTAGGAAAAATTACTTTTAGTAGAATAGTGGGAATCTTGGAACAGTTTACCAGAAGAGGCGTTAAGGAGCAAGGTAGATAGCCTTAAGAAGGACATTGATCTTCACTGGGGTCTATAATTTGACTAAGACCAGCCCAGTTGGGCCCAGAGCCTATTGCTGATCGTCGTATTTGTATTTGTTTATAGATTTCACTAGAAATGTGTTTAGTAAAACACTCCCCGATACAAGCCTGATTCGTAAAGTTTTCATTCGTTTTCACGGAGACATGAGCCATTGCGAGCGAATTTCATTGTTTTTCCCTTAACACTTGGGAATGCGAAATCAAAACCAAAATACTTTCATTTTTTTCGTTTAAGTTTTTAGAGGTAAAAGCTCTGGAATTTTTATTTTCTTTGGTTTCATTTTTCATTTTTTTACAGCAGTTACTTAAAATACTCCTTTTTCAGCAAAAAATGAAAACTTTTGCTGTTTTAAAAAAATAACAAACATAACATAACAAAACTTTAAAAAAACTACTTTATTACCTCAAAAAGCTTATTCAGTAATAAAATCACTTTTTTAACTTCAAATTACCAAGTGATTAGTTATTGAAAAGAACACTGCAAATGACATGTTTTTGACATGTTCGCGGAAAATCGATATCACTAGATTTTTTTTTTTTTAATTAAAAAAAATCACGGAATATTCTTCAAATATTACTTTGACGGCACAGTTCATGTAGATTTATTTCCATAGTTATGACACAAACAGAAAATATCTTTCTGTCCCCTCCCTCCCCCTCCCTCGAAAAAAACTTATTAAATTTAGAGCTTTGTTTATTTTTCTCCCTAATATGTTTTTAGGGTTTTTTCGCTTTCTTTAAATTTTATTCATTGTTCTGTATATTTTTAAAGCTCTTTTCTAGTTTTCATTCCTTAGCATTATTTTGAGCTATAGAAGCAAAAATTTATTAAAAACTCAATAAGGTGCCAAATATGTGTTTAAAAAATGAGAATTCGGGGGGGGGGCTGCTGCACCCTGCATGTAGGTAAAACTTTACTCCCTAAAATGAGTTTTCATTTCGAATAAAAGTATTGCTACTCTTTCTTCAATTTCAACTATATTTACGTTTTAGCAGGGTAGCACCGTAGAACCATAGGCACTAGCTCGCAGACCCCCGGGGGTGTCCACACTTTGGGGAAACTCACCCCCGGGAACTTGATGACACGTGGGAAACTCTGCCCAATTAGATAAGAAAAGAATATCAAAGAGTATCGTCATTGAGAAGCGCAAGAAAATTCGAAACAAGCTTGCTCTTGAAATGTGTTATAAAAAGTTATAATTTAAGTTGACTCTGGCAAAACTGTTAAAATCTAACTTAAATAATTGAAGGGCCAAGGGGAAAAAAGATGAAAGTCACTTTTTCGTCTATTTTGAGATATTAGCGCTATCTAGGGGCTATGAAGGACTAGTATCATCTGGTAGAACTAGGGGGGGGGGATATGAGAAGCGACCGAAATGTGCATGAAAACTCGAAACACTACATAAGGAGCTACGAGAAATCAAACTTTGTTCTTCGTTTTTCTCGAAATCGCTTTTTGATCACTTTCATCTTTTCCCCCCCTGGCCCTTCAATTGCGAGAAAAACTGAATTTTAAGTTCGCTTACTAACTAAAGTGACAATTTTAAAAAAGGAAAGAAATTGCTTAAAATAATTTTATATTAAGTAGTCTGTAATTAAAAGTTATTAAATTAGTCAAATTTGACATTTGTTATAAAAAGAATCAGTAAAACAAAATAAAGATTTCATTAAAAAAATAACCTGGGCCATTTTTCCAGCGGCCCCTTCAAATTTGAGTAAATATTTAAGCTGGTATTTGCGGCTGGAAAATAGCACGAATATTTTAACAGAAAATTTTAAAAGTTAAAAGCATTAGCTTTTATGCTGCATTATGATTTCCAATCATATATATTTAAGAAGTACTCATAGCTCATTACTACTCGTAGAAAGAAAATATTATTTTAACAACTAGGCCGATAGAACAAGTGTGACAATCAACAAGCATCAAAATCATGCTGCAGATTCAAATTTCTAAGATCAACCAAACAATGTATTACATAGCACTACAAACAGTAAATGGTGCATGCAAATAAATTACTAAACAAAAAATGTAAGTTTTTTTTCTGTCAGGTAAAACATCTGATTGTATCGTTGTGGGTAAACTATGGCAGAGAAAAAAAAGTGCTCTTATACGTGATTTTCACGTTTAAAATTAGTCAACTATCAGCAGGATTTTGTCCATCAGTCAACAAACTGATCATCAACAGTCAAATGACACTTGCCAACAGCTCATTTCTCCCAAAATCTTTCGAAGAATTTTAAGAAAAGATTACGATACATTCATGTAACTGCTTGCGATTGTTTCCAGAAATAAGTAGTTTTTGGTACAACATCGAACATTCTATTTTATTTCCTGAAGAGAATGGCATAGCACTAGTTAAAAGTATTATTTTTACGTGATTTTTGCAAAAAGTTCGTCAACTGCCAGTTATGTTTCTTCGACAGTCGACAACCTGTTGCCAATAATTTCCCAATCTTTCTCAAAACATTTGAAGACCATTCTTTTGCTGCCAATCTTGAAAAATCGTTCTATTCATATAATATTGAACATCGAATTTCATTTTAATGGAAAAAAAAGCAGTTCACCGAGGAGTAATTCGCGTAGAGATTGATCAATCTATTCGATCATGAGTGATTTTTGCATTGAAAGTTGCCTGCCAATTGTTTTTTACTGACAGACGATAAAATGTTGCCAACAGTTTCCAATTCTTTCTCAAAACATTTGAAGAATATTCCGGTCAACAGTTTCCAATTCTTTCTCAAAACATTTGAAGAATATTCCGGCCAACAGTTTCCAACAAATTTATTTTCATTCAACTTCCAACTTCATTGTCCTGGAAAGAATGACAAGGTACTGATGAGCGAGTCAGGGGCGCACCCAGGATTTAACTTAAGGGGGGGCTAATTTCTGACATCAAGCACCCCTACCCCTTTCATATCCAGAGGTCATTGGATTAAAATTTTAAAATCGCGAAAATACTAAACTTTAATAGATTGCCCCCTTCCCTCCTCTTTTTTTTTACTTATTTTTTCCGAAATAATAGTGTAAAGCTTTTCTTTTTTGATTGGAAGCTCTCTTGCTTCTGTTAAATTTTATGTGAATTTTTTACTTATTTATCAAATTGTGTTTATGTAAGAAAATAAATGGTAAATACTATGAGGATCTTCCAACCTTACTGAAGATGGGGTGATTAATGCACTCACGAGAATAGCGTTATGATACGATCATTATGAACAAAGACATAAAGTAGAATATTCAAACATACTAATAGGGCGTTCATGGGTTCTCCCCGGAAAAATTTCTGAAAAGTGATCTCAAAAACACAACATTTAGACAACTTTTGGTCATGTTAGGGAGATTTGAGACATGCCGGCCCTCATCTAATATATTTTCAAAATTTGAAGTCTTAAAAACGTTATTATTGCACGCCATTTTGGCAATTGTTTGGGGGTGAGGTTTAGGAATGTTTCTATATTAAGCTTCGAAAAGCGCAGTTTGAGAGACATTGACTAATATTAGGAAAAGCACGAGTCAGGGGCCCATTGTAAATTTTCGAAATTGATGTCCAAAAAACACCATAGTAGGCCCTCTTGAAAATGTTAGGAGAATGAATGGGGGTTTTGGAACTCTTCACTAACGGTTTTTTGATATTGAAATTCCAAAAACGAAATTTATAACTATCTCAGTTAATCTTAGGAAGAATAGGGTTCGACCGCTCTCAACCCGAAATTTTTCAAACCTGAACTCTAAACAACGCAGTAGCATCTTTGATGATGTTAGAGAAAGGCATAGAGTTCGGTTTTCACCTCTGAATGTTTTTTGTCGAAATTAAAGATCTCAAAACTTAATTTTAAACGATTTTCGGGATCTTTCCTCGAACATTTTTTGAAATTGAAGTTTTAAAAATGTCATTGTAGACCATCTTTGATGACGTTATGGGAATGGATGGAATGTGGAACTCTCCACAGGATATTTTCCCCGAAACTGAGCTTAGAGAAATGCGGTTCCATTGTTGTCGATGTTAAGAGTTCGGAGGCCTTCCTCGGAAAAGTTTTCAAAATTTGAAGTCTTAAAAATGTAGTCCATTTATCGGTAGCCATAGCGATATGATTCATGTACTCTGCACCAGCAGTTTTTCGTAATTAAAGTTCCAGAAACAAAATTTAAGACCATTTATCATTATTATTTCGTGGGAGGAGGAGGCTTTTTTTTTAATTTTCTGAAATTAAAGTTTTAAAAGCAAAACTGTAGGCCAAATTCCATAATGGGGCTAGCTTTTCACCCCGGAAATTTTTAGAAATTCATGTTCCAAAAATCAATTATTAGATGATCTTCAATGAGGACTTTCAGACTTTCTCCCGGAATTTTTCTTTCAAGACTTGAAGCTCTAAAACTATAACTCCTTTTTAACTTCAATGCCGAAAAAAGAGAGGAATTAGGTTCGGATGGCCCCTTCCTCCCATTTTCTTAGCTACGTTTTTTTAATATTTTTATTCCAAATCAAAATGGAGAAAATAGGAAAAGATTTTTCAGTTAACTATTTTGGTTTTCTGTATTGAAATTTTTAATTCCCTTCCAGTGCCTTCATTGGTTAGAAGTACAGAAGTTTGTGGCTTTAGTGTAAGGTTTTTTTTTTTTGACTAATTTGTTTATTATGCAAAGATACCCTTCGGTCACTTTTTTCTGTTTTTTTCCCTCTCTCTCTCTTTCATACTTCCTTTTCTTTTAATACCATTTTATATTCTTTATAATCTGTTTTAACTTTTTATCAAGCATGTTTCTCAGAAAATCAGTGGCGGGCTAATCATGTCGCAATTGCCCCCCCCCCCCCCCGACCATAGGGGGCTTTTATGAAATGGATTCAAAAAATGCGCATGAAAAATGTTTTATAGAATTCTGTTTTTGACAGAAAGGAGCTTTAAAAATTTCATTATGACGAGCCTTCAAATCTATGATTCGCCACTGCGAAACATCATGATTTTCCATGACAAATCCTCGAAATTAAAATTATTTTGGTTTTGATGGTGAGACGCTCTGTGATTTGAAGTTCTATGCTTTGCTGAGGCCCCATTCTCGTGCATCATCCGTCTGCACATGTACAATGAATGATTTAATTGAAAACAATGCCTTGGTTTCTTGGAAATTGTAGACGAGGGGGAGCGGTCTTCTATAAGTGAGAATTTACCCACGTTCCCCTAGACTTTAAAAAAGACAAGATATATGTTATACGTGTGCGTATTTGTTATTTCAATTGGATTCAAAGTGTAGTATATATTGAGTTATTGATGACTTGAATCTTTTCTGACACCGTGGAAAATTTTAAAATGTCGTTGATGCTTAAGGCTTCAAGTCCAGTTTTGTCATAGGGGGAGCTTAAGCCCCCAAAGCCCCCTCCTGGGTGCGCGCCTGGAGCGAGTAGAGTGAACACTGTTCTTTCGTGAGTGAATTTTACCACTGGAAATTCGTCAACTGCCTGCTGAATGTCGCCGACAGTCTCTCGATAAAGTGTTGCCAAGAGCTCACTCAAACCAATTTTTCTCAAGGCAATTGACGACCATTCTTGCCAACAGTTTAAAACAGATTTCTTTTCATTTAACATCTAAATTCATTGTCTTGGGGAGAATGACAAGGGACCGAGGAACGATTAGAGTGAATACTGTTCTTTCGTGAGTGAATTTTACATTGCCTTCTTCAAATGGATGTTTGGATTCAAATGACGGGCATATTTTGTTTAACTTTACTGCCAAGAACATGCTTATTGTTAAATAGTGCTACTGAAACCAACGGTACTTTTCCCATTATGCCGGCACAAATCTCGCCAAGTCGACTCTTTGGCGACAGCACACTAACACGGCAAAAGCAGCTATAATCCGTTAGACGTAGGTTGCCTCATTATTGGCGACCATGTTGGCTACTTTTTCACTTGCGCCGGTAAAATAGAATTGTACCAAACCAAGTACATGATAATGTATTAAAGAAACGGTTAAAACAATTTTTAAGTTTTTTATCTGAACACTAAACAACTAAAGGTAATTTTATCCAAGTGGCAAATATTGCATACGCGTGTATCTTAAAACACGTTTTCAAGTGGTTTTTAAACTTAGCGTTTGCACCCTAACAATTTAGAAGATTCAATTAGAGTTGCTTCTTATTTGCCCCTATAGTTACGCCAACTTTTTTTTCCTTCTAGTGTAAGCAGCACAAACTGGGGCTGTAGAAGCAACTCATGCATATAATTATTTTTCAAATGTTTATTACTTCATGTCGCTAAAAAGTATGCAACATGAAATCGTGACAGTACGTAATGCAACATGAAAGTACTTAAATTTATTGTGCTACTTTTTAAAGTGAAACTTTTCAATGTCTCAAAAAATACTTCAATCAATGCGAAGTACAAATATTCTAGATACAACACAAGTTTGTAAAAAATAAATAAGTGTGTATAGTTAGTTTATTTAATTTTGTTTCAATTCTTACCGTCACCTCAGAGCAACAGTATAGTGCCCCTCTGGTAACTTGAGCTCTGACTTTGCTTTGACCTTGCTTGCCTCTTTTGGGTGAGTTCAGTAAAATAAAAAAGTGCTATTGGAGCGGATTTGAGTTGAAATACTATATGAAAGTAACCTAACTCAGTTCAGAGCCAAATGCACTTCCTTATTACCCAAAAGAGGAAAATATTGTCATAGCTCAAGTTACTAGAGGTGCACTATAAGGTATCTAAGCTTCAGAACAACACAGTAGGATATCTTACTATTTTGCTCTGAGACGACGCTATTGTCTGCCACTTGGATAGGAAGCAATGCTTGTTGATTATCACACACCATCCTTGTCAAAACTGTTTCCTGAACTATTCCCACTAGTGCAATGCATTTTTGTTACATATAATTCGATTAATGCATGAAATACAAAGCTATGCAAGAATAAATTTCACAATGTGTCACTTCCAAATGCAAAGCATTTTCTCATTGAATTGCACTCATTACGTCAAAGATCTCTTAATTTTAAAGTTACAGTAGTAAAAATGTACATTGTAATCTTTCTACCAATGATTTTGGACCATCTTTTTCATCACAATATTATATTTTTATGAGTAAAAAAGGCTCAATGAAAATATAATTGCACCTTTCAACATTTGATTTTTTTTTTTTTTTTTTTTTTAAGCCAGGGCTTTTTTTGACTTTTTTTCATGCCAGTTGCTTTTTTCCGGCTTTTTATTTTTTTTTTTATTATTTTTTTTTTCTGCTTGCCAGGTACTTTTTTCTGACTTTTTACTTTTTTTTTAATTATTATTTTGCTTGCCAGTTAGTCTTTTTTTCTGGCTTTTTATTTCTTTACATACCAGTTACTTTTTTCTGGCTTTTTTTTTTTTTTTTTTTTTGTAATAGTAAAACTTTTGAAAAGGTGCAATGTACAATCGATTAACATCTCAAAAATATTTCAAACAACTCCAAAAAAGTTTAAAAACTCAAATGAAAAATTATTGATCAGAGAAAAGCACGATTTTCTATCAAATGTTTCGTTCAACCAGTTAAATTTATCTTTAATTTTAAGCTGAAACCGACAAACAGAAAACGAACACTATATCAGAAAAATCTTAAAACAGTCGCAACTTTATGAAGTGATTGAAAACAATTTTGGAACATTTGCTAGTCCTAAGTTACAAACAAATATCGAATTTAAATAAATGAAAAGTTTATTATAAATTAATGTAGTATTTTAAACATATATGATCTGTGTCATCATTGCTATAATATGACTTACAGTCAGTCTTTTGTTAGTTGTCACATCTCAGAAAATTGTGCTTTTCAAATTTGTTGAGTTTCTCATTTTTTAAAACCATGCAGCATAAACATATTTTTAGGAAGTTATGAGATCAGTCTTGTGAATATTTTATGTTGGCAACTTTATTCAAACTGGTCTTATTATCGGGCCTTAATTTTTTAAATAATTTTGTCGAATGTTCCATATAGTATACAGCATCAATATAAATATTAAACAAACTACGTAAATGAACCATTAACAGTTCAGCAAAACAAAAAGTATTAAAATAAAAATTTTATTGCAAAATAAATAAAAAAAGTAAAATTGAAAAGTAAATAAAAGACTGAAAGAAACTGCAGTAAAAAAGTTTTAATTTCATATTAAATATATATATAATACCTCATATAAAACTTTTTGAAAATAAAATATTTGAAAGTTTTTTTTTAATTTAATGTTTTGATTAACTATTTAATTCAGTAAATTTTTGAAAGGTTCCAATATACTTCATAAAGGATATAGTTTCTACTTGTAAAAAATAAATATATTAACATAGTTTTATTTAGAATAATTGTATTTCATCAATGCCCCTTAACACTTGAACCCACTGATCGGAGGGCACTGCCATCTATCGGAGTTCCTCGAAACAAAAAAACTGACAGAAATTAAAGATTTGTTGATTTTTAAATTTAAATTTAAAAATTAACCAATTAAAAATTTGATTCGAATATTGTTTGGATCCATCGCCAATAGCAGGACGCCGCGAGGTCGTGCTTTGGACCGAACAGTTGGATCCCATTTTGAAGCACATGCGGGAGACATTTAGTACTAAGGGGGGGGGGGCATTGATTTCACGTTACAAATGCTTGATCTCACTGTATCTGTTGCCAACAATTGTTACTTAACAGTAAATGCTGTGTACAGAAATTACATATTTTGGGAGAAACCGATTGCACCTGTGGGAATTTCAGCTCCTCAAGTTCTGAATACCACTCCTTCAAGATATTTTTAATTAGTTGATATTTTGAAGAAATATGAAGACCGCTAATTGAGTCATTCTATTAAATAAATTATCTTTATTGAAAAAAAATGTATAGTTTTTACTTACAAATGCATAAATCATTTAAAAGGTTGTGCTGAAACCACATGAGCAAAATGAAGTACTTGGTAATAGCTTACGTAACATAACAGTACTGAATGTCGTTCAATTTTATGCAAGATAAAAATTATACTTTACATATATAAAAAATCTCTTTATTATTTTCCAGCCACAAAACTATTAGTCGTTTGCTAACTTGAAATGTAGTTTCATAGCAGGATTTTTTTTTTTTTTTTAATCCATCCTGTTCTCAAAAAAAAAAAAAAAAATGCTGCCAGGGTCAGCAGAAGTTTTTTTCGCAAAGACTTTTTGTAAAATCCGAACTCCAACGAACTTTAGGGGGTGCTACGCAAGCGCGGATCCAGAGGGAGGTCAGGGGGGTTATGACCCCCCCCCCCCCCGTCCCTCCTTAATCGACCAAATGTAGCAAAACTGCATTTTTTGGGTCAAATTACGAAAAAATTGCCAAACACCCCCATCTTTGCTCAAAAATTGCCCTCTGACCCTTTCCTTAACCACATGCTGAATCCGGCCTTAGTGCTACGACCACTCTATGAAAGTTGAAACAAACGCATGCCGTTTTATTTTGATGAATTCTAAGCCCAATGAATTAACCCTTTAACTGTCAAGTTATTTTGATTTTCAACACTTTTCCAAGCACAAATCCGAGAAACAGTCGAGTTTGACAAAGAGATGAAGCCGAAATAAACGTTTCCCGATATATATTCGGGTATAACAATACGATGCACTCAAAAAAAAAAAAAACAATTACCCCGAGTAATACTCGAGCGTGACATTTTCGAAAACCAGCTATGCCCGAGAATATCTCGGGCATGACAGTTAAAAGGTTAATGACATTTGATCGTATGCATATTTTTATTCTTTCTTTTAAAATGATTTTTTTTTAAACTCTTGACCAAGTTTTGACCAAGGCGAACTTGTTTTGACAACCAAAACTATACACGGGAAATGCAGTTTTACCTCTAGAAAGAATTTTAAGAATCCCGCAAGGTGGCGCATTCGAGTTCTGGAGTTGCGAATGCAAGTCGAACTTTCAAGCGTACAGTCGACGCTCGTTATAACGACCACACGTTATAAAGACCATCCTAATATAACGACCGGTGAGAAAACCCCCAACTGTATCCCAATATACTCTATGTTCTACTTCTTATAGCGACCACTCGTTATAAAGACCGTTTTCTGTAGGACGGAGACTGTCGTTATATCGAGCGTCGACTGTATTTTCAATAACGACACTCAACCATAGAAATTGACCAATACGCAAAACTAAGTGCTTAGTATATTTTAAGTATATTAAATATAAAATGATAAATATTGAATGTAAAATAATAAATTTAATTATAATTTTATTTTAAAATTAAAATTTTTTTTTTGAAGTTTTCTGAAACTTCCTTTAAGAAGGTTCGCTAAAATAAAGCCACGGAAAGCAGTTTTTAGACAAATGGGGGAACAAAATTGTTAAAATAGCAGCGTAGTATCCTTTCCTTAACTGTGTAATTTTTAAATTGCATTTAACTGTCTAATACGATTATTTTATTCTCGATTTTTTTTTTTTTTTTTTTTTTTTTAAGTGCATGTGATCGTTTTTCGTTTTTAACCCTTAGCTTCATATTTTTTAAAATTTCTATGAAAAAAATATATCGGCCAGTTCTCACGTAATAAAAAGGAAAAATATTTTTAAAAATAATTAAGCAGTTGAAAATTGAATTTAAATATTTTTTTTTTGTTTGCTGCAATATAAAGTAAAATCAAATTTCTTCCTAACTTTTTCCATTAGAAACTTAAATTACTTTTAAATGAACATAAAAAGTTTAAATTTCTTACCTGGTAATTTATTTTGTCAATGGACAAGAGGAAGCATGAAATATAATGGATTCTTTCTATAGTAGAAACAGTTCTTGAGGCATCCGATAGTTTTATAATTCTTATGATTTCTGGTGAAAATCTGTGATCTAGTGAGAAAATTAGCACGTATTTCGTTGCAGTAATCTTTTCTTTCTCAGACAAGTGATTTGTGGGTAATTAAAAAAAATGAGTCGGTTGAATTAATATAAATCATACGTTGCAGAACTGCAACAGTGGGAAGTTAGGGGTTTTAACTATCCTGATTAATTACTTGAAAATAAAATTCATCTTCTGAATTGATAAACCAGCATGAAGCCCGCACTGGTCGTTGGAATAAAATTAAGCATGTATCCATCTCAAAAATTTACAACTACTCGATTGGTACTTCAAAAAATTTCGATTTCCAGCACCATTTTAGCTAAAAACTATTTCTATTAATTGAATTCATTGAAATGTGCGTACATTTTACATGGCAATTATATTTTAGTATTTGCTCACAGGGCCGTAACCAGTCCTTAGTTTTGGGAGGAGTTTTACCAAACCTATTTCTCGTGAAACCTATGAAATCAATAAAATTTGATTTCATGTTCTATATTCTGTTGATTTTTGTTACAGTAGATGTTAAAAGGTCATTAACCCAAACAGGACGCTTGTTAGTTACTGCATACAAAAACCTGTAATGCGTATGTATATCCTTTTACTAAAGCTGTTTTTCATAAGTTAAATAGTCCTTCTTGAGAAAACCAGTTAGAGCCACTATTTGGACATCAGAGTTTGTTTATTGACAGTTGTTTTCAGACAAATCAGTCAAGCAACGATCCAGCATGGGTAGCCACAGAAAGTGTTTTTTGCGAGGTTTTTTTCATAAAACTAAACTATTTTAACATGATTCGCTTAAAATGATCACAGATGCCTTCTGTAATGTTACTTTACAAAAGTAAAGTCAAGTAAGGTCGTATTTTGCGCACATTTCTGCCTAGTGTCCCATAAACAGGACGTTAAATAACTTAATAAATATGGCAACGGCGATATATTTTACGCCTAAAATGTATGCAAACCATTCCAAGTAAGAGTTTTAAGTAGATAAAAATTGAAAAAAATTGTTAAAAAAACTTGGGCATAAATGGGTTAACATTAAAAATGTTAAAAAAAAAAAAAAAAGACTCGTCTTTTCAATGAAGAAAAACAATCTGGATAGATGAGTTGATTCATACACGCGCATTCAAAAGATAAAATATACTTTTAAAATTTCTATCTTAAGACTGTTATACGATGTGTTAAATATAGAGTTTGGTACTTACAAATTTGAAGAATTTTGGTGTTTTTTTAGTGGCATTAAAAATTCGAAGAGAAGGGTGCTTTTAGAAATTATGTTTACAATAACTACAACAGAAATAAATACTGCAGAAAAAACACAACTTGCACAATTATTCAATAATGATAATTTCATTCTTCAAACGCAGTTTCAAAGTAAATAAGAAAATTAAAGTAGCAATAATATTTTCAGTGAGAAACTATGAGTAGCATTTTTGTAATAGTTTTGAAAAATTTCGGAGGGTTTTTGAATCCTAAAATCCCACCACTTAAATACGGCCCTGATTACTCATTAAAAAAGACTTCATTCACTGTAACCACACTATGTCGAGAAAAAAAGTTCGTGGTTACACTGTTAAAACAAGGTACTTAGAAATGAGGCGAAACGTCTTGTTTTCAAGAACATCATTGACCCAAAATGGCTCCAGAACCAAATGTCTTGGAATTAGAAAACAGGGTGTCTTGTTTTTGAAGCACACGGCGTTCTTAAAAGTAATAACCGATGTTCTTGTTTTTGAGACGGAAATATGTTCGAATATGATACGAAATGGGCTCATTTTCAAGACAATCCTATTCTTAATTTTTGAGACGGCTCTACTCTTGGAAATGATACAGTGCTGTGTTTATTTCCGAGTCATCACAGAATTTAAAAAATAAGCATTTTGCGTCTTGTTTATGAGTCGGGTCTTCTGTTCAGAAATGAGACATTTTTGTTCATTTTGTTTTTGGATAATAATTTTACAATTTTTCAGATGCAGATTAAAATTACCAGTGGCCGCGCCGCAGCTGATTTTAAAAGGGGCCGATTCAACTAAACGGCACCCACTGTATTATTTTTTCTGATGAAATTAAGGATTTTTTTTTTTCAAAATCAGTTTAATGCATGTTTTTTTCCCCTTTTGACTTTTTTCTCTTTGGTTTTGTGTGCAAAGAATCACATGTCTGAAACATGCATGAAAACTTAAAAAAAAAAGTTTTTTAATTCATCACAAAAAAAAAAGTGGGCGCTTAATAATTGAATCAGCCGCTCAAATGATTCAAATCGAGCGAAGTCCAGCTTATTTATATTAAAACTGTCAAAAAAGAAACGTGATTTCAAAAAGCGACAGCCACTGTAGTAATTTTGGACTGCATCTGAAAAATAGTAAAAGTATTATTCAAATTAACCCTTTTATTTCAGAAACCCATCAAGTGCACTCTTTTAAATTTTAAACAACTAAACTAACTAAAAAGAACTTCTCCGTTTTAAAATCACAATAGGTATAGTCGTTGAAAAAATTGCTTCTTATTGTATTGCAAAAAAAAAAAAATAAATAAATAAATAAATAAGGTGACGGAACCAGTTACAGACAGGCATAAGCTTGGATTTAAAAACTAAGCTTTTTAGGCAGGTAAAACTGATATTTCTGTGACTCATGAATCCATCTAATGTTATTAGAGTCAATTTCAGGAGCCATTTCTTAAGCATGTCTGTAACTGGTCCCAATGGATCTTAAGCATGTCTGTAACTGGTCTCGTCACCCTACGGGTAGAATCAATTTTCCAATTTTTTTTTTTTTTTTGCGAAAAATTGTTAAAAATTTTGCACTTAACAAGTTTCTGCAATGAAATAATTTTTTTTAAAGAAAAATTGTTCACACACATCACATATGAAGGCTTATGTTTTTGCATCCGACGGTGTGCCTAAAATTGGCCATTCATAACCTTTAATAATATCATTTTTTGGGGGGGGGGGGGAATCAGTTCACAGGTTTCTGCAACAAACGATTCAATTGTCATAAACTTCAAACTCCTACAAATGGATATTTTCTTTCATAGAATTCTTGTGAGTTTTGTTAAAATCTTCAGAAAAGGCATATCGTGCCACAGCCACAGTGCCAACACTTTTTATTGTAAAATGCAGAGGATTTTCTAGACGATGGTCATGGGTACAATCAATAATTAAAACTTCAAATAACTTTGTCTTAATGCTCAAAAAAGTTGAATTTTCTCTCATAAAATTTCTACTTATACACCATTTGAGTGGTTGGAGATAATCAGTTTTAGTTTTTAATTTTTTCGTGATTTTATAGAAGTTCAGTTTCTTATTTTTGAAAATTGCAATTCTTGTTTCTTAGTTTGTCATTTTTCTGGGGTTTTGCTGAACTTTTTTTTTTCCGCTGTGTTGTTTTTCGTTCCTATTTTTTTTTCATTGCTCTTTTTTTCTGTTTCTCATGTTCCCATATTTTACTCAAATTCCACTATGCTATCTTTTTTAATATTTAATTTTCTGAGAATAATATAAAAGATAAAATTGAATATTAGGGCCATTCCACAGAAAAATCGCCAACAAGCAGCACATAATAACGTGTATGTTTCATGTAATAGTAATCATTTAAACGGGTAATGAAAAAAACAATTGCTTAAAAAAATTATAAAACATGCAAAATTGTCACTTTTTATTGAATTATATGAGATATCACATTAGGACAACATTGCTACTTTTTCATGGAATGGCCCATTTAGATGTGCACACCCAATAATGCTGGGGAGTACAACTAATTTACAATTAAACCAAAACGATGCAAAAAATTTTTAAACTTATGCATTTCATTTTCCGGAAAATTGCTGGTAGTATTTCCTCCCCCCCCTATCATTTAAATTTGAATTTGAGTCAATTAATTTTACATCTACACAACAAAATTTATGTTCTTTAAAATTAACATATTAATTATAATATATAATACAAAATAGTAATTTTATATACAAGAGCTAATCAAAAATAATGCATATAAAATATCTTTTTCAAAATTACCTGCACTAACCCTAATTCTAGTTTTTTTTTTTCCAAAATAGTATCTATTACCGGAGCCAAAAAGTAAAATATTTAGGGCCAGCAAAAAAAAAAAAAAAAAAAAAAAAACGTCTCCAGACATAATTTCAGCTTACCACTTACACATATAGATACAGGACAGGCTTAGTTTTCGCGGGCTTCGTCCGTTAGTGAAATCGATAAAGTTGAAATTGTGCTATACTTATTGCTAAGACAACTGGTTAATTCAAAAAAGGTATCAAATAAAAATAAAAGCAGGGTAACTGTTCATAATCATAACACTGAAAATTAAAAACTTACCCATTATATCGCTTCTCAAGCCATCTCTGATTCGTCCATCGGCGCTAGGGAAATTCCCTTTTCCTTTCCTGCTGCTCGCGTAGTGATATCTGTTTTCGTCGGAGCTGCTGAATCGTTAGTCACGCGTAAGATAGAAAATCGTTTCATGATAATAAACTTTGTCTTTTTCTACGAATTTAAATTGTTTCAATGTAAATAAAGTAATATTTCCCTTTTCCGTATTTGTGAAATATTTAAGTAACAGGTCTGTCTCAAAACTCAAATTTTCGGAGACTAAAATTCAAGACCAATTGACTCGGAAAAAACAAGTCACTATTTTGTCTCATTTTCAAGCAAGTCAGTTTTAACAGTGTAACATTTGAGAATTGTTACTAAATGACTAATTATTTTTAAATGAAGAAACTTATTCAAACAATTCGCCTAACAAACGAAGCTCGCCTACTATATATTGCTAACCAAAGTAACTGAGGGAATAGGTATCTTCGGGCGGGGCCTTAACTAAACTGTTTCGGGGAGGGTTTTTGCAAGAAACCTTTTTCCTGAAATCTATGATCAATTTAACTGGGTTTCTTTTCTATATTCTGTTGATTTTTGTTTCGTTAGATTATTTAAATGAAGTGGTACTGCTTTAAGGACATTAAGATGAGCAAATGTAAAAATAAGGCTGGTCTATTAAAAGAAAGGAAAACAATCTTATCTGTGCATTACAAGATTTTATTGTATCCTTATTAAATAACCAATGTCTTTTTAACAACTCAAAAGAGTATGAGTGTACTCATGTACGTGCATTAAAAGTAATACTTCTTAAGTTCAGATACTTATAAAATGCTTTAAATGTAGAGTTGAAGACTTTCAAATTAAAAAAAAATTTTGGGGTTTTGTTAGCGGCATTACAAATTTTGAAAAAAGCGCTGTATTGCTTTTAAGAAATGATGTTCGCTAACTAAAATAAAAAATACAGATAAAGCACTCAATTGGTACAATTATTCAATAATAATAACAAAGTTTTATTTTTAGTTTATTTTTCCATGTTAATTAAAATTTAAGTTTCTATTCTTATTGGCTGGTTTCCTTACACATGCGGCTACACCCCTAAAACACTTTTGAACCTTTCTTTTCACTGTCAGTTCAGCAGGTAACGTCAAAAATTTTGTCATGTTCCAGATCAATAGTGCAGCTTTCAATTCTAGATACAACGGATTTTTTTTTTAAGTATATTATACTTTTCTTTTGCTAAATTTATTTTTTTCAAAAACTTTATACTTTATTTACAAAATTGGTATCTTCAAAGATATGATTAGAGTAAAGTTACGTACCTTTTTAATACCAGAAAGGCCCAGCAATCTATAGATCTACTATTTCAACTACAAAATACTCTACGTTGTTAAAACTTTACTTTTTTATGAAGTATAAAATGTAATTTAAAAAAATTTTAATTTTTTTTTTATTTTCATTTTGAAATAATTACGGTACTAACGCGCTAAATATGCCACAATCGCTAGAATCATTTTAACAACAGCTATTGAATGAATAGCCACCGCAAAAATTTAGAGTAGCACAAGAATTGCCTTATGTTTTTATTGAAAACTAGTAAATTTCTAAATTGCCATTACTTAACTCATTAATGCCTCACATTTTTTTCCAAAGATATTTTGTATACTGGTTATAAAGTGTTTAATGGACCAGGAGAAATAATTTTAAAAATATCATGTAAAAATATTTTTTTAATTGAAGAAAAATAGTTCCTAAAAAGGGACGCTAGATGCCAGAGGGTACATATTTTTTTTCCTAATTTCTTTTTTTCTGCCTACGATATAATATCTAAAAAGACATTTTATAAGAAGAAATAAAAGCAGCAATTAACATAAACTGGGAAACTGGAAAGAATTTTAAAAATTTAGCTTTTCGTTCTTGAGATTGTGAACGATGTAATTCTTGATAAAGATAATATTAAAACGGCTACAGAACACACTTAACAATGGTTATGTGCTGCAATCTGTTAATAATGAATTGAAACAATACCAAAGTAATAATTCAACACTATTATTTGGTTGAAATGTTCATTTTTGGTAAATTCAGACAACTTTTGGACCGTCCCTAAAAAGGGACCGCTAGGCATCAAAGGGATAATTATTCCGCTTATTTTCATTACCCTACTCTTAACATGCATTTTCTGAAATATTTCGATTTACGCCCTCGTTCATTTTGCAAATCTTTCAACTTCTAAATCAATGAAGGAAAAGTTCCCCTGAACGTGTTTGTTGACGAACAGCTTGGAGGGGGGGGGGTAAGAAACTTGAATTCGGTGAAATGAATGAACGAATACCCCGCTTAATAGAATAATATTTCTTGGAACCAACAGTATTCGTTTTAGCGGGGCCGACAGTAGAACTTTTCAATAAACATTGAGCTGAAATTAATCACAAAATGATCATTGAGAAATTTGTGATAGAGCGATTAAACCGTAACTTGTGTGACATTTGTACTCATTTTTTTTCTTTTCAATGTGCTTTTTCACTTTCTCAACATCAAAAAATAAAGAATCTGTTAATGTTATCTTATTGTGCATCCTTTCATAAACTAATATCATGACCAATATAATTCAGTTTTTTGTGATTAAATATTAATTTTGAAAACTTGCAATGCGTGTGACAACTGAAAACTGCAATTTGTTATCAAGTTGTACAACTTTTTTTTCCCCTGTAAATTGTGAAGCAAACTACTATTCTTTTGTTATGGAATAATTGCAATAGTGCAAGGATTTGTAATTTTTCTTTTTTAGCCTACTTTCCCGTTAAAAATAAAAGAGACGAAAAAAGCATTAAAATTGGCTTAATGCATCTAAAAAATGTCGCCAAGTCCAAAAAATATCGCCAAGTAAAAAAAGTCAAAAAGAAACAAAAAAATGAAATAAATATCGAAAAATTAAAAATTTGAAAGTAGGGTATTGAGATGGGGAATTTGTGTGTCGGTCTGTCGGTCGGTCGGTCTGTCTGTCCCCCCCTAATAACTTTTGAATGAACATTCCGATTTGGACGAACTTTTTTTTGTTGGAAAGATCTCGGCGAGTACAGCTCATTCCCATATTTGATTTTTTGATTTGAACAATTTTTGGTTCTACTTTGAACCGTTCAAACAACCGGTCCCGCGATACTAACTTTTGAATGAACAGTCCGATTTGAACAAACTTTTTTTTGTTCGAAAGATCTTTTCAAGGATACTTCATTCCCGTATCTACATTTTCGATTTGAACAATTTTTCGTTCAACATTGAACCGTTCAAACGAGCTCTCACCCCTAATAACTTTTGAGTGAACCGTCCGATTTAAACAAACTTTTTTTTGTTCGAAAGATCTCGGCTAGGATACTTCATCCCCGTTTTTAAATTTCCGATTTGAACAATTTTTCGTTCAACATTGAACCGTTCAAACAAGCCCTCACACCTAATAACTTTTGAATGAACAGTCCGATTTAAACAAACTTTTTTTTGTTCAAAAGATCTCGGCAAGGATGCTTCATTACCGTATTTAAATTTTCAATTTGAACATTTTTTTCGTTCAACATTGAACCGTTCAAACAACCTTTCCCCACCTAATAACTTTTAAGTGAACCGTCCGAATTGAATAAACTTTTTTTTTGTTCGAAAGATCTCGGAGAGGCTCATTCCTATATTTCACTTTTCAATTTGAACCATTTTTCGTTCAATGATGAACCGTTCAGAAAAAATTTTAACATGAGCGCCTACGGGAAAATTTAAATTGAATGTTGATTCTGAACTTCAAGGCGGATTTCCTTCAAACTAACTTTGTAAGAAAATGGTTTTGATAAATAATGTATTGTAAAGTACTTTTCTGAATAATCTTCTGTGAGGACTGATTCCGACTCCGACTCCGCAAACATGGCGGAAATGCAGGCTCAGAAAAAATGACTGACTGGGCAGACGATTTTTTGTTTATTTATTTGTTTTGTTTAATTTATTATTATTAGTTTTTTTTATCAGACGATTTTTTTTTTTTTTTTTTTTGTCAACAAAAATTTTTCATTCACGAGAGCATTTTATTCCTTATTTATATTTAACAACTGGCAACGGATTAAAAATGAAATTCAAGACATTTTATTAACGAACGAGTTTTTTTTTCTTTCTTTGATAAAATGTGTTTTGAAGTTCTTTGTACTTTTATTTTATTTATTTATTTTTTTTTCTTTTGAAAACGATTGTGGAATTTTTCTACGGAAGAACTATAACAGTTACATTCTTTAAAAGGTGCGACAAAACTTTATTGACTCGTTTATTTACTTTTTACGTGTCTATTTTATCTGATGAGAGGGGTATATTTTGCTTTCAGAAATCAGCTTTAAGTGCTATAAAGATATGTTTGACATAATTTTTAGTTTCAGATAATCAAGAGAATATTGATCAGATGCTAATGCCGATGTCGATGTACGGGAAAGTAGGCTCGTTTAGTTCTTGACAGAACTTCTTGTTTAATTTTGGGGAGAAGTGCAAAAAAGCAACTGTAACGTGTGTGAATGGCTTTGAAAGTTCAGGTTACAATTATCTTATTTCACTTGTTAGTTTGGTTGAAATACTGAACTCGTGTGAAATAGTGTCAAGCGGTACTTTTTCTTACACATTTTAAAACAAATCAACACTAATTTATTTAATACATTTGCATAATATGACGAATATGCACACTTATTTTAAAACTTATTATCAATCAGTTACAAAATGCATACATTTGAAAAGCAAATAATGAAATTAATAACTTGAAAACTTTTTGTACAGCTATATACAAAAATAGAAATTTAAGAAAAAGAAAAGAGAAATAAAAATTCGTCTAGTTTTTATTATTCACATTGTCCAGAAATGCGAACTACCCACGAGACCCCAGGGACGTAACTAGGCCATTTTCGAACAGGGGCAAGATTTCGCACGGGTTTAAATGCAACATGCCAAATCCAAGAAATAAATATATGACTTTCAACTAAGCCCAGTAGAATCATATTTCTTAAAGCTATTTTTTGTGATCATGCGCTAGATTAACTGGGTGTGAAGAGGAACGTGAAATCAAACTTAAATGCGTTATTTATTTGAGGGCATCCGTTTTCCCACAGGGGGGAGGAGCTACGGAGCGGTTTCGGTTTCGGCTTCCACTGCGCAGCCCTACTGCGCAAGATAGTTTGTGTGCACGACTTTAGTTGGGATCTCATTCTGTTTGCCAAACTGGCGATAAAGTTCCCTTTCTGGAAAAGGTAAGAACGGTGGAAAGAACCAATCAGGGTGGTTCAAGTGGGCAAACTCGATTTGCGCACCGAGCAACCCTAAGGAGAGGGGGTTGTCCAGCAAGAGAAGTTATCGCTGAGCATGATTTGCGCCCTTACTTCCCCCCGAACCAAGAATGATCTCAAGTTCTCAGGGGTTGCCACTCCTGCATCTTTATCAGTGAAAGTCTCGTTGGCGAAGATAAATGAAACGTAAATTGAATTTATTTTTAACGCGTTTGAAAAAAGTAAAAGACAATTAAGAGCAAGAATCTGAGAGAGTGTCACGCCTGTGATTCATGACCTCTCAGATGTTTTCCAAAAAATTACCAAATGTTTATTATCTTATTGAAAGACCAAATCCAGAATGTTTTGCTCTAAAGTTGAGTTGTTTAGTTTTTATGGATCCCTAAAGTTGAAGGTGCGGCATCAAAAATTAAGCGGATTTTCAAGACATGGAAATTGTTGTGAGCCAAAACTCTTACCAGGAACTGTTTAACTCCAATTTTCTTTTTGTATATGGAATATAGAAGGTTGAAACTTTACAAAATGAATGTTAAATTTGTGCTAAGTTGTTGCCGTAACGTCAGTGAAGGCCCTCAAAACAGGGCATTTTTGACGTTTTTTAGCGTTTTTGAGGGCCAAAAACAGCTTGTACATTTCAGTTGGCACGGCAAAAGTAGTGTCGTTTGAAAGACCAGTGTAAGCACTTTAAAATAATGTATAAATAACCGAGGAAAGTTCAACGTGCTTTTAGTTGCGTAAGGCCGAAATATGAAAACTGTCATATTTTACGGATATTCAAACGGTCATAACTTCCTCTGCCCACAACATATTGCAATATTTTTTTCGCCAATGTCATACTCTATTCTTTGTCTTAACAGAACAGTTGAGTCCTTTGAGGCGAAATGTGAAAAAATTTTTTACAAAAAATTTATTTTTTTCTATGCATCTATATAGCGGCTCTAATCCAGACCTGCTAACGATTTCCCTAATTTTGACGAAACCTGTATGTTCGCATAATTTTAGGATCGCCTATTAGTTTTAATAAAATTTTGATATTCCGATTTATTTGGATACTTAATTCTTCATCATTTTTAAAGCGGGAAATGAACCTATATTAATTTTACTGCTATTAATAAGGTGTACAGTATTAAATATAACAATTTTCACAGAACATGACTTATGCATTTTCTTTGACCATTAACAAGTTATATAACAATCAAATAAAATATGTCGAGAC